>KZ807288.1:245474-256613 GCA_000696205.2 Oncopeltus fasciatus | reverse complement strand
TCCTCTTCGGTCAATGCTCTTCTGTTGGCCATCACAACGTTCTTACTAAACTCACAAGTAAAAACTAAAGTCTCTTAAATGTTAGAAAATCTTCAATAAGATGAATCTTTGCTAACAACTAACCATTTACTGATAGGAAGAAAGAAAAGAAGTGGATTAACTGACCCTTTTCTCCATAAACGGGTGGGAATATAAACAGGTACAGGATTAACTGGATAATATACAACACAAAGTCCAGTTTGGGGCAATGGAATTTCTATTTTTATCTCTTATGTAATAATAATATAAATATTTGTAAGTGATCCTTTAATTTTGTCCGGCAGTGTATATGTTTGTGTGAAAATATTCGTTGATCTACTTCTCTTTGGTTATCTGTGAAATGAATATCAATGCTTCAAATAGGTCATGAGATAATAACCTGATTTGTTTATAGTTTATTACCAATGCATATATTGTCATTGCTTAATTGGAGATTAAAATAAATCAGAATTATTTGATTTAAACTTATGTTGATTGTGTTATGTTTCATATGTAGAATCTTCGTTAAATATATGTTGCAATTCATGTATTGTATTGTGTTACAATGATTAGTCATTAAAGTTTTGTAATAAGGTAATAAATACAAATTTGTAAATGTAATTTTACTGTTGTGGTAACAGTTTGATTTATTTATTTACTTTATTTTGATCGCTTTAAAATCTATAAATTGTCTAATGTGGGATGTGCCTTCATAAAATCCTCGGTTAAGCCTTTAAAGGAAAAACTAAATTTTTTATGCATTTAAATTTTAATTCCCTATTAGAAGAATTTTAAATTATCCATTATCAATTGAGATGATAAATTCTTCATTGAGTATACAATACCACTAAATTAAGTAATTATCACTTGAAATTAAAAAAAAAAATACTCAAAAAACTATAGGTACTATAATTAATTGTTTATATTATTTAAAATTCAAATAAACTTAAATCGATCAATCATAATAAAATACTCGAATCTCTGTTTTTTGCTTGGAACTTTTAGAATCACTTTTTAACATGTTTTACTTCCTTGGGCTTATATAAATCACTATTTATTATTATAATGATACAATATTTAAATTAAACTAAATCTATTAATTACTAAAAATAAATAAATGAATTTACATTTTCTTTAAGAATTTGGAATGTAAATAAAGTTTCTTACTTTATCTTAATTATGAAAGCATGTTAAAGTATAAAATTTAATTTAATTGACAAAATGATTTTCTCTGCGAATACTAAAAATACACTCAGTATCGCTCTGGCTTTGCTAGTGTACAGACGTATCTACAGCTCCAGCGGATTAGAGTGATAACGATTTCTCTCCTAGTATCAGGGAGTACTTCTTTATTTTATTTTACCATTAAGTTATAATTTTCTTTTTTTAGAGTTAAGGTACACCTTCATTTTTCCTTCCTTTCCTTTTTCATAATATGGAGGTCGACGTCGTTGTTAATCAACCACGTCCGCCTGACATTCTTTCCAGAATCAAAAATAAAAAGAATTTTGTTAAAAAATATGTAATTATGAAATTGAAGGATGATACTGATAATAAAACTTTGAACAATTACAGTCCATTCAAGATTTGCCGATTTATAAAGAGCTATGCCCCTAACATAAAAATAAAATTCTTAAAAAATGGTTCTGCATTATTAGAAATTAGTGACTTTGATGATTTTAAAAAATTAGAAAACATTAAAACATTCGAGAATATACCCGTTGAATTTAGCGATCACAAATTTTTAAATTATACAAAGGGCGTTATTTCTTGTTTTGAATTAAATAATTGCAGTGAAGAAGAAATTAAAAATGAACTATTAGAACAAGGAGTAGTAAACGTTCGCAGAGTGTATAAAAACATTCGTGGAATAAAAACTCCTACGAATACTTTAATATTATTATTTGAGAGATGTAGTCTACCTGAATACATTAATTTTGAATTCTTAAGAGTCAGAGTTAGGCCCTACGAACCTCTCCCGGTGCAGTGTTTTAACTGTTTTAAGTTTAGACACTACTCAAATAATGGCACATGTAATGTGAAACTTTGTGGGAAATGTGGACATGCATATCATGAGAACAGTATTTGTACTAATGAGCTGAAATGCACAAACTGTGGAGAAGCAGGACATCCCGCTTGGAACAGGTCTTGTCCTGTGTATTTACGGGAAAAGGAAATAGAAAAAATTAGATATTCAGAACGTGTGACATACAGACAAGCGGAAATTATTTTTAAACAAAAAAATAAAGTACAGAGTCAAACTGTTTCGTATTCTGAAGCTGCCAGTTCACCTCCAAATAATACCCCGAACGCATTAAGTTCAGAAATACAAAGGCTAGTATCCGCAATTAATGTGCTTACGAACAAAATTAATATGATAGAAAATGTTATTAATAAGGAAAATGTAGAAAATGTTCAAAATAATGAAAATTATATAAATAATGATTATTTAAGTAATAAACTGTCCTCCAAAATTAAAAAACAACCTGAGAAAAAAATTCAAAAAAATATCGAACCGCAATATAACAATAATAATAATAAGTCGAATGATAATATTAAAAGTAATCTCTCAAAGAGGCCGTTATCTTCCCAGTCCTCTGCATCGTCATCTGGACCAAATAACCCCGTTAAAAAACCTTCACCTCCTCCTCCTATAGAAACTAGGGGGAAAAAAAATTCGAAATTTAAAGTACAAGAATGATTTTACTTGGTAAATATATTTATGGAACAAATATTAAAAATTATTAGTGTTTTAAAATTTTTGTATTTACTTTAGGAATTTTTACCAAGTTATCGATTAATCTAATCTAATAATACATTCTTTAATGATAATCCAATATAATATTAATGGTGTTCAAGCCCACAAACAAGAGTTAGAAAGCCTTATCAATGATACCAAATGTAAAATTGTTTGTTTACAGGAAACTAGATTAAAAAATAACAGTACATTCAACCTTAGAAATTTTCAAATGTTCCGCAAGGACTATACAGAAGGACGAATCGCGTCCGGAGGGGTAGCCATATTAATACGGAGTGTTGTAGCTCACACTACTATTGACCTTAACACTAGTCTACAGGCCGTTGCAGTACGAGTGTATAATCCCTTCCCGTTATCTGTCTGTTGTATTTACCTGCCTCCTGGCAAATGCTTTACTAGTCCAGAGTTAGAACTTTTGTATGCACAACTACCGAAGCCTGTTTTACTCTTAGGTGACTTTAACGCTAGTTCTAAATTATGGAGTAAAACAAAACCTAATAATAGAGGTAAAATTGTGGAACAATTTTTAGAGGCTACGAATCTCGTAATACTTAATGACACAACACCAACCCATCTTTGCAATAGAACCGGATCAATGTCTTCAATTGATTTAACCTTATCAACCCCCTCAGTTGCTACTAAACTTAAATGGCAAGTATTATCAGATTCGTACGGCAGTGACCATTTCCCTATTGGTATAGAGATCCTCTCTAAAAGACACGTATCACCCAACATTAAAAAACCGCTACGATGGTTACTTAAAAATGCCAACTGGACTGAGTTTCAGAATTTTGCCCAATTAAATGATTTGGACATAGACTCACCCGATATAAATAATATAATTGGAAATTTAAACAAAACAATTCTTGATGCCGCTAATAAATGTATTCCGCGTAGTAAAGGACACTCCACAAATAACAATGCCTGCTGGTGGTCCACAGCCTGCGAAAGAGTTTCAAAAATTAGGAAAAAGCTTTTAAGTGTAGTTAAACGAAATCCCTCTTCAGATAATATTGATAAATACAACAGAGCAAGAACACATGCAAGGTACATATATAGGCAGGCCCGAAAATACTCCTGGATTAGGTTTGTATCAAACCTTAATTCAAATACCCCAAATAGTGAAATATGGGAAATTATGCGCAAAATTACAGGTATTCAGCGGGAAACATTTAGTCCACATCTTAAAGACAACCAGGAAATTGTTACAGATCCTATGCACATTGCTAACCTTTTAGCTAAACACTTCCATAAAATTTCGTCCAATGAAAACTATGATGATGATTTTATGCTGTTGAAACTTCAAAAAGAATCCATTCCGCTTTGCATAAATTATGATCCCACAAACGCACTTAATATACCATTTTCCATAAGCGAATTCGCGGCAGCATTGGCCTCCCGCAGGGACACTACACCTGGACCCGATGATATTACTATTAGTATGATTAAAAATCTTAGTCCTGAAAACAAAATTATTGTTCTAAAAATTTTAAATAAAATATATAGAACTGGACATATTCCGGAAGTTTGGAAAAAATCCATTGTTATCCCTATTCCCAAAAAAGGAAAGCCACATGATAAAGTTGCTGGCTTCAGGCCAATAGCACTCACCTGCTCGCTTTGTAAGCTTCTAGAAAAACTAGTTTCAAATAGGCTTGATTGGCATCTTGAGAAAAATAACATCCTGGGTGAATGGCAAAGTGGATTCCGCAAAGCGAGATCCACAAATGACAATCTCGTGTTTTTGGAAACAACCATAATACAAGCACTCAAGAACAAAAGAAAGATTATAGGAATTGCCCTGGATATAGAATGTGCCTTCGATCGTGCATGGAGAAGACACATTCTTGAGACCCTACAAAATTGTGGCGTGGATGGATATATGTTAAATTATTTTCAGAGCATGCTTGAGGATAGAACTTTTCGAGTAAGGTACAGAGATATTCACTCTGATGAACATGTGTTCGAGAATGGGGTACTACAAGGTGGAGTTTGCAGTGCCAAACTGTTCGGAATATCCATAAGAGACAGTCAAGAGAGAGTTCGTCCCCCAGTAAAAGTTATTTATTTCGCTGATGACGTATTTATGTTTTGCGAAGGAAAAAATTTAGACGTAATAACTAATTTACTCCAAGAGAATCTAGATAACTTCAATTCTTGGTTAAAAACAAAAGGCTTTAAAATTTCTATTGCGAAAAGCACAAGTGTCCTGTTCAGCAAGAGAAAACCAGATTACATACCACAAATAAAATTAAATCAAGAATACATAAAAGTTAAAGATACTGTTAAATATCTTGGATTAACATTTGACAGAACTCTTTCTTGGCTGCCTCACATTAAGGACCTACGGGGAAAATGCCAAAGAGCTCTCAATCTTCTTAAAATCATAAGCAATACCAAATGGGGTAGTGATAGATCCGCCATGCTATTGTTTTACCGCAGTTTCATACGCTCAAAACTTGATTATGGTTGCATAGCCTATGATTCCGCCAGCCCTAGAATTTTGCAAATGTTGGATTCAGTGCATCACGCAGGGATCAGACTGGCTACAGGAGCTTTTAGGTCAAGTCCAACTTCAAGTCTATTAGTTGAGGCTGGAGAGCTTCCACTAAGGTACCGAAGGAATCAACTTACCGCTGCGTATTATACCAAATTGATGTCAAAACCGAACCACCCTCTAAAAGATTATATTGGTAGAGTTAACTGGATTGAACTTTATCCACACGAACAAACAAAAACCAGAATTCCATTTCCTTCCAGAGCAGCCACATTTCTCCGCAAAATTAATATAAATAATTCAGATGTAATGCCAAACGTTCAACTCTCCACACCTCCCTGGATGTCAGCCCCGGTACACCTAGATTTCACCTTAGCAAAATTTCGCAAAAAAGACACAATGCCAGCATTATACAAAAAAGAATTTAGCAATATAAGGCACAAATGTCCTCACTCCACTTTTATATACACAGATGGATCCAAAAATATAGAAGGTGTAGGTGCTGCTTTTTATTGTGAAAAAAGAGGTTACATGTTTTCTCTCTCCAATATCTGTTCTAATTTCACTGCGGAACTGATAGCTATTAATAAAGCTCTCAGTGTGATTGTACCAAGCACTTACAAAATAGTTGTATGTTCAGATTCCCAAAGTGCTTTACTCTCCATTCGAGATTTATATTCACATAATGTAATAGTCAATGATATCATTTGCCAAGTTAATGAACTATACAAGAATAAGACCACAGTCAAGTTTACTTGGATTCCTGGACATGCTGGTATAGAAGAAAATGAAACAGTAGACCAATTGGCCAAAGCAGCAATACATGATGGTGTGAAATATAATAAAATTCCAACAAATGATATAATTGCAGCAATAAAAGGAGCTGTTAAAAATTGTTGGAACGACGAATGGAATTCAATGGAGATGGGCGACAAGCTTCGGGAAATAAAAGGCAACGTGACAAGGTGGAAGAGTTTCATTAGATCAACAAGACGTGAAGAAGTTATACTCTGCAGACTAAGAATCGGACACACTCGACTCACACACGGATACTTGATGGCTAAGGATCCAAGACCAGTCTGTCGGTGCTGCGGTGTTTACCTAACCATTAAACACGTGCTAACGGAATGTCCAGGCTATCAGAAAGAGAGAAATGACACGAAACTGCCTCACAGTATAAAAGAATTATTAAAAGACGAATCTAACTATATTACAAGTATCTATAGCTTTTTAGAAAAAACATTTCTTTATAATTTAATTTAAACTAAAAATCTACATCTAAATTAATCCCTCAATGTGCTAATTATTTGTTAATAATAAATTGAAGCATCCATGGGAAGAGGTTGTGGGGTCCTGGGGCGGGGACCTGTGCTGTCGCGTGGGTTGGGGGGGACGCGGGTGGGCCTCTGGACATAGGTCCTGAGCTCGGGTGAGATGTGGGCGCCCGTGCCATTGCTGCGGCGAGGGAGTTGATCCGTCGGTGCCCCCGCTCGCCCCTCGGGGCGGTTCGGCTCCCCGTCTTGGGGCCTTCAATGGATCATCTACTTATTTGTGGGGTTGCTTAAATTATATAATTCTATAATGCACAAAATTTTAAATGGAAATTTTTAAAATAAATACATAAAACTCAAGAAATAGTAAAAATTTATGATATAGGCAAATGTCTTGAACAAAATTGTTACTTACAACCAAACTAAAATATACATCCTTTGACGGCATCCAAAACTGAATTTAAAGTAAATTTTAGCAAAATATTATCGTTGTATAACCTATTAGTTTATTTTCCAATATATCGAACTTTGTACAATTAATATTAACATGAGGCTATAATGACCCAGTAGTGGTTGAAAAGCCTTTAAAAAAAAAAAAAAAAAAAAAAAAAAAAAAAAAAAAAAAAAAAAAAAAATACACTATTTATTTCTGATTTTTTTTTGTGCATTTTATTGATATCTATCTACACTTCAACTCGAGCATATCAACGAATTTAAAACTAACATTTCAAGAGATTTATTATTACAGACATATGAAACACTGTTGTTAAAATTCATATCTTGAAAGTTAGGAATTTATTTGTTAAAAGTCACATATCTTGAAGTTAGGAACAATTTATTTCCGGACAAGCCGACCTTTTTCTCACGTATATTAAGAAGGCAGGGAAAAAAGCCTTTATAAGACTTCCTATACAAAATTCGATAGGAATCTAGGTTTCAAATAGATAAGGTTACACGAGTTTGGATGTATGACGTATGAAGCCCTTCATATATACCAAGTTAATTTATTACACAAAGAAGCGGAATAAATCAGGAAATTTTGGCCGAGCTCCATATATATCGTTTTTCAGACCTGCCATCTTTAAATTATAAATCAGACTGGAGTTTCCTCTGGTGACGCTTTACCGTGCCGTTCTTTTAAAAGTATTGTTTCTGAAATCATTTACAAACTTTTTGATTTAGTATTTCTTGTTTCCAACTGAATTCGAAATGAGGCGGCCTGTCTAAGCAGAACGTCGGTAAGAAATCTGAGACTTACCCAGTTTTTTTTTTGTTTTTGTTTTTTATTGCAAACTTATTCGCCCGGCTCTCTCCAGATTTAATATAACCTGGTAATTTTTTGCCGAAAAAAACTTTTAGAAAGCTATACTTTCTTAATTAAAATCTCGAAAAATTAGTAAATTCACATAATTATTATGAAAAATCAAGCGTTTAGTAGTTTTAAATATATAGTAGAAATATTTTTCAATATTTCTGGTAATTTCCCATTCCATATTTCATTTTAAAATAACGTTTTTATAATCGAACTTGACTCCTGTTCAACTTATATAACTAAAATCAGTAATTTAATCAGATGAATTGAGAAAAATTAGAATCATTTCCAAAAGTATTACATTCATCATCATTTTTAAGTTACAATTAATTGAATTAATACTTACCGCTTAGTGAATAACAAATTCAAATATGTTTTTCTCACCTGCAAAAAAAAAAAAAAAAAAAAAAAAAAGTATTGCCTTAACTAACTGTTATTATGTCTTATAAATAGCGATTGGATTGCTTATGGAAGGTAAGTTACAATTGAATTAGGTAGAAGAATAGAATAACTTATATAGTAAAAGAATAATAGTTACAAAGTGCTGTGTTAACTTGTAGGTTTGTCTTGTTGATTGCTAATATATTTATGTATGTGTGTATGTAGGGATAAAAATACATAGAATTATATAAAATAGAACATTTAAAAAATGTTAAATTTTTTGGTGAAACAAATTGCCCTTCAACATAAAAGAGTAATTAAGAAATAAAAAAGAAAGAGGATTTATTTGTATACTCCACAGAAGAGTGACTTGTTTCTATGAAAATTTAATTATTTTTAATTTGTTTTATTTTTGCGAACTCAATAACTTTGTTTACCCTTCTGCTCATTTAGATTCATATTCACCATGGTTGCAAGTGTTTTTTTTTTCTCTCTTAGTTTTACACACACACACACACACACACACACACACACACACACACACACACACACNTATATATATATAAATAAATTTGTTCAAAGTGTATAATCATAAATGAGCTTCACTTTATACGGGACTTTACACTCAGCAAATATGCAAATATCTCACGTTCTATGAACAGTGAAAATAAATTAGAATAGGCAACTGACTGAATTTGATCATACAAGTCAAAAATAATAATGAGGGTAAAATAGATTGTGCATTTATTCGTGTAAGGGTGAGTACCTGAAAAACTTGTAAATAATTTGATCGTTTTATCAACGGTGAATAGCTTGATATTTTATAGAGAAGTCTCTGAATAACATACATTTATTTAAGCACACAGACAAAAATACAGCGCGCGCGTGTGTGTGAGTGTGTGTGTGTGATGAAGATATTGACGCTGGACTCCAGACCTATAAACTCTGTTTCATAGCTCGCATTGCAGAGTCTTTTTTCTTTTTTTTTCTTTGCTTCTGTTTTTAATGACCTAGAGAATTCCTGACGTGCTTCCGGGATCACCCGCGCCTAATTAGGATTCATTCTTCATTGAATCGGAAAATGTCAGAAGGTCACGAAAAAAAAACAAAAAAAAAACTGGAACGTGTTTTCCAGAGCTACTGTAACTTTCTACGAGACTGATTTTGTTTTTTTAATATAAATACACACATTAAGTTGCATAACAAAATGTCTCGTATTTCTCTTTTATTACTCCAGAAAGAAATATACAACCTAACGCAAACAGTCATATAAAATAGAAAATAAATTATTGGGAACCGTAATTATTTATTTCGCTATACATTTTTTAAAAATTAAAAAATATGGCCAAACACCAAAATGAAAAGCAGTATCTTAACATTAAAATATGCAGTTATTTTTTTTTTTATTATTATTTTAAGTTTTGTTCATCTATGCGCGAGATCACTGTGAAATTAAAATAAATTTTTTTCTTTACATTGCATCAAATGTCGTCCAGCTGTTTTGGAATGCAAATTTGATTTGCATCGCAATAAGGCACTTATTAGGAGACACTAAGTATCCGTTAAATTCTGAAAGAGAATCACCATTTATAATGCCACCCCCCCCCCCACCCACTTACTTTCCAGTAAAAAATATTAGCGCAAACGGAAGTTCTTTTCTATTACCCAACCATCAGAAGATGAATGAAAAGTTCCCGAGTAATGAAATTTAAATTAAAATGTGAAAGTTCTATGTAGGGGGAGGAAAAAGTGTAAGAATGGTGGAAAATGAACATGGGTAAATGCAAATTTTCATTAAATTTATTTGGGAAAGTAAAATAATGTCTAAAATTACTCGTCAGCTATACTCTCCCCTGAGAAGAAAGAGAATGAGATCAAAAGTCAGACAAGTGAAATTTATTAATAAATAAAAATGGTGCCAGTGACGACAGGCTTTCTTCAAGGCACTTAACTAAAATAATGCTCAGTATGATAATACATAGATTTACATACAAGTTTTCGATAAGTGAGAGCAGTATAAACTTAGCAGATTACACATGTTACATTAATGATAGTTCTTATTCACTTAAGTTACATTCATAAGTATCATCCTCAACTGTATAATCATATGACTTGATATATATATGTAATTACATAATCAATTATTATTATTATAACGATTATAAAGTTTCTTCATCCACTGAACACACACTCCCACTCATTAGATTTCAGTAAAAAGAGTAATCATTTTCATTCATAATGGTGCCATGATCTTTCTTCACCGATTTTACATTTGGGAAGCAAATAATGTGGTCCATTAAAAATATATATTCTTATCTACTAGCACATGTGTCTCAAGTTTTTGAAATAAAGAAAATATATATATTCAAATTCATGTCAAGGAAGATATATACGAGTGTAAATACGGTATTTCCGTACTTCTCCTGCTCTATATTTGGTATTTGGTTTGACGTTCATTGCACTACGAGAAAAAAATATATATATGTCTCGTAATTTACATCCCTTTAAATCCATCTTCATGAAAGTGAGGAAAATCTATTTGGATTATAAAGTTTCTTTACCCATCCTGACAATCCACCAAGTCGCCTGAATAGAAAATGGCCCCGTGAGCTTCTCATTTCCAACACTTTATAAAAATAATATTTAAAAAAAAAAAAATATTAAAAGAACAACCTCAAAAAGAGTATCGTTAAAAAACAAAAAAATATATTTAAAAAAAGCGATGGATGATACTGCCATCATTATTTGATTAATCCAAAACTTTATTGAAAAAAGTGAGTATAAAATTTTTACATATTTTTCAATATTTTTTCAATTACATTTTTTTTTTTTTTTGTTCAATAGCATTTTTTTTAAAGTAATTTATCAGGTTCGAGTCCTGGCCTTACACTAAAAATTGATG
>KZ807288.1:234501-245129 GCA_000696205.2 Oncopeltus fasciatus | reverse complement strand
TATTTATTTTTTAATAATAATTAGAAGTGAATTTCTGGAGACGGAGGGTTCTGCAGGAATAGTATATACAAGGGGCGGAAGGAGCTTGACTGTATTGGGGGGGTGATTTAGCTGAGGCTTGCTGGCTCAAGTGGGATCGTGAGATAGTGGCTGATGAGCGGCTAAGTGGCGGGGAGAGGAGGCCACATCTCCCCTGCACACATCCTCCCCCTCCCCCCCAACCTCTACTGAATAATTAAGTAAAAATTGCAAACCACGCAAGTAAAACCCTCCCCTCCCCACCACTCTCCTAACAACTTCCATTAAAATTCCTTCCCCCAGGACCGCGGCCCAAACCCCTGGATATTGATAAAGTCAAATGGATACTCACGGAGCCACCTTAATTAGTTACTATTAGATGATTTTAGTTGGGGTTCGGTCAAGATAGATAAAAAAAAAAAAAAAAAAAAAATAAATAAAAAAAAATTTTTTGATTACAAATAATTTTTAATTAAAATAAAATTTCTGATAAACCTGTATTTATAGGCAATAATAAAATATAATAATTGCCGGATAAATTTGAAATATTTTATTTGTCTCATCCTGGCCGGGACTCTGGTTAATTTCTCAAGAGTTTTAATATAAAACTTAAAGATACGAGATAGGATACGATAAATAATCAGGCCTGTACAGTCAGCTGTTAATTCTGCAGGGAGGTTATCTAGCGTGTTACGGCAGTAGATAGAGCTCGATCCTGGCCACATCTGGCAGATAGATACAAGGGAATTGAATTTCATGTGGTTAGCCAAGGGGGAAGACTACTGGCGGGATTCTATCTGCCCGCGCCGAGACATATATCTGCAAGGAGGCTCTGTGTGCACTTGCGCGATACACTCGCTTCGTTCAAGGTGTGAAAACCTCTCACTCCGAGGGTGCATTCAAGACAATTCTTTAAAATGATAACGTAAAAAAAAAAAAAAAGCTTGAATTACAATTTATAAAGATATATATATCTTTACATATGTTTTAAATAGNAAAAAAAAAAAAAAAAAAAAAAAAAAAAAAAAAAAAAAAAAAAAAAAAAAAAAAAAAAAAGTATTGCCTAGTTTAAAATTTTGATTATTTTCGAAATGAAATATTATTTGCCATAGCTTTGTAATCAGGATTGCATGAATGAACCATAATTTTACAGTTCGGTCAAACTTGTTTCTCGTTCGCAGTGAAAATAATTTAATTCCTTTCTCATTTTCATCTAACTCCCCTTGTGAAAAAATTGTTATTTATTATATTTAAAGACATGTAGAATGAGAAGAAAATCTAATTTAAAAAAAACAAAACATATGAGCTAGATATGTTTTTATTTTTTACCCTCTCATTATTTTCTTCACTAAATTATGAATTTTATTTTATTTATGCAAAATAAAAATCAGCAATCAATAACATTAGTCGCTAAGTTTTTAAATTGTCGATCAATTAAATGTTTTAATTGTGCAAAATTTATACCTATTAGTTTTAGGATTTTTATTTTAAAGGTTGAGCTATTTTACTGACTTGAATGTTATTTAGAAATCGGTAAATGAGGAGTGTAGTTTTACATGAAGTTTATAAAAGTATAATATGAAATTTTTCTGTTATTTTAAATGACGGACAAAAAAGTTTAGATACATACCTGTATATTAACGTAAGTTCCCTGTCCTGTATGAAAATAGTGCTGTTCCTCCAATGGAAATGTTTTGTCACTCTGGCATATGAAAAAGGTTTACTCTCGGATTTATGAGATCCGTAAGTCTACTGGTGACCATTATCTTATTTATTTTATTTTGAAAAACTTCACTAACCATAAGCCCTTTAAGGTTAGTAAGGGTTGAAGGCAGGGTTATCCCTGAAAAAAATACTACCCGATTTTGTAGCCGAATACGTTTATCAGTTTGCGTATAGGTATTAATCTTGAGGTCTGGCCAAGCGCATATAAGTACCACATGAGGCGGATATACAACACTCGGGTCTATAAAGCTAAAAAATATATATAAATATATACACACACAAACATAGGATTTTTACTTTTTTTTTTTGAAAAATATTTGCTCTGAGTTTGGGGAGGAGATATCCTCCCTGATGTGTTCCTCCCATCCATTCAGAAGGGGAGAGGGAGGTGTGGGTAGTCTGGCCCCCACGCGCTGCCCGGAGCCAAAGTGGAGTGGAAAAAAAAGTGCCATGATTTATAGTAACTTAGGAATCGGAGCCCTCCCGGGGAGGAACTCTCTAAACTTCCCTCTCTCACCCCCTCACTGTGCTTTACCTTCCCTTATGGACATTTAAAATCTCTTAAGCTCCGACTGGGTAAAAGGCACCCCATTTGGAACGAAGGGGATGATGAGTGTTCGCCCTGACCGCGGAGTGGAGACCTTACAGTAGACAATATTATATACCATTGCTATGAAACTATACTTTATTTATTTACTTCTCCTATCTTGCGCAGGACAATCCATTATTTATTAAAATAATAAACATTTGAGAGTGGTGTCATTGGTCACCTTCTACCCTCTTGAGTTGCCATTTTGTTATTTTTTAGTTCATTTTATCCAAATTACAACATGTTTTAATGTCAACAAAAATGTAATAAATAAATAAATAACTATCATACCTTCTATTATCCGTCTTCATTGGTTTCTGCAATCCATCTTCTGTTGGTGAGCGCTTTCGGACATTATCCATCCTCTTGGCCGAATAAATGCGTTCACTGTCACTGTCTGTATTGAAATTGAATACACACACATGTCCGAAAGCGCTCGCCAACAGAAGATGGTTTGCAGAAACCAATGAAGACGGATAATAGAAGGTATGATAGTTCTATATTCGTTGGTAGTGAAAATAACCTTTTAAATAAATAAATGTTGAAATAAACAAAAATAAAATTCTCGCCTTAATTAATTTCGCACCGAAGTACCAGCACATTTAATCCTTAATTGCAAAATAATAAATTCAGAAATAATATATTTGCTTTATAAATATAGAGACAATGTTAGATGTACATAAGGCAATGATTATTTGAAAAAAAAAGGTACTTATCGGCCATGAGTTTTAAATTTAGGATTGGATATACTCTGTCATTTAATTCCTAATGAGCATAATTAAAAATCAAATTTAGCACTCGTAAATATATGAATCAACAAAGGCCAGTCGACTAGCGTTTCTGCTTTTCAAGTACCCCTGCTTTTTAAGCCTTACTGTTTTTGATCGATATTAATTTAATGGAGTTCAGGAATATAACAGAAACAATATTTTTCTATGCAAACCTTTTTTAAAAGCTACAGATATATATATGCATTTGGAATTATATAATATTTATTCAAAGAAGGGTCAAAGGTTCATCACCAGGAGTCTTTTGGGGAGGAATTTCTGAAGAAAAGGAAAGGGGGTAAAAAAAAAAAAATTCTCTGATTTATTATAAGTAAGAGCAATCTTGGAAAAGGCGGCATGCTCCCCTCCATCTATCTCCCGGCGTCCCACACCGCCCAGGAAGGAACAAGTGTATCCCTGTTTAAACAATATCTAAGGGTTATGGTAATGTAGGGGTGGAAAGAGGGAGCATGGTTCCAATCCCGGTCCGATCCGGTGGGCCATTCTGAATTATTCATACTTTATTATCGGACGGCCGGCGGGTACTATACGGCGGGGTTTCGCGACACGGCCCCCCCATCCCTTCGCCCTTCACTGCTCGGGAAACCTCCCTTAGGGGCCTCGGTACGTTTCTTATTTCTACTCGCGCAACTCTTAGTCGTGTCCTGCAAACACGCATGCTCCGATGGCATCAGCACCTCCCGAAATTAACTGCCGATACTTTCCACTAACCATGGTGAAATCATGCACAGAATTTGAAAGAAGGAAATGAAATAATTCCTAATGGGGTTTTTACTGCATATTAAAAAATTTTATAGGGGTGAGAAATGATCTTAGTTTTCATTCATCCGACAACCCTCCCCGACGCCTCAAGAGGAGGTGGCCAAGGGACCTCCTACTCCAGTCAGTTTAGTTAAAATATCAAGGGAGTGAATGCACTGGCATTTTTCTCCCCCTCTCAATCCCTCCTTGACTCCCTGCCTAGTCTCCTTCTTATCCTAGGATAAGGAGAAGATGGGTGCCGGATAGTCTATCGCGGGTTAACCTGGGCTCCTCTCTGAGGACGGGTTACGTCCCGGGATAGACGAGCAAGGACTATTATTATGTACTCCATCAAAAAATTAAGTGTAAAAAATGTACAGAATAATTTTTTTTTAATAAAGAGTTAATTCAGAGTTTTCATTCTTTATAATAATTCATAAATCTATTGAACTTTATCAGGGCATTAGACAGTATGATCGAACAAGCACAAGTTTTAAAGAAGAAGAAGAAAGAGAAAAATATTTTTTTGGAACAAAACATTAATTTATCACACAAAATATAAAAATGAAAGTAAAAAAGTTAAAAAAAAAAAATAATACAATAAAATATCTTGATACAAGTGAAGCGCAGGCTTTCCTGAACCAGAGTTCCAAAGATTTTGGTGGCTGCAGCGGGGCTAAAGCAATTTTGCTCTGCGATGCCTAAGATTTTGATACTTTTAAAGAAAAAAAAGGTTTAATAACTAACATTTGATATTTATTTCCAGTCGGATGCGGGACCTGAAAAATTAGGTTAAATAGTAGTGGGCGTTTTCTTAGTCCAATTAGGTGTGTAAAATAACCTAATCTTGGGAAAGCTGGTTGAATTGAAAGGCAATTTGAAACGTATGATTTGTTAGAATTTGGTGAAGCTAATAAGGGAATCCAAGAAAAAGGTGATGGCGGAAATTTGCTCCCAGGTGACACATCTTCCTATTTATAAGAGGAAAACATATTTTCTAAGAAGGTATAGAATAAAATCTCAGCCTATACTGTTTCAAATGCGCGTCTCGGAGTATCGGGCTGGTCGTGGCTCTTGCAGTGCCAGTGACAGTGCAGCATGTAGTGACAATAACTAGGAGTGCAGATCTCTTGTGGACAATTTAGCAATTCAATGTAAGACCTCTTTTTAAATGATTTTCCTTAAGCAGTATATTTTTCTCTTAACTTATTTATTTTTGTTTTTATTTAAGGACAGTAGTTTAATTTTTATCATTATATTTAATTATTATCTGTATATGCTGAAAAAATTGATCCAGGTTAAGAAAAATAATATATTCCAAAATTATTGGGTAATTATTTTATTTTATGATTGCCAAAATTCAGCATAACTTCAACCTAGGATGTGAGCAGACGTCTTTCTCGGAGTTCTCTCAATACATTATTATCGCCCAGATAATTATTGACAAGTTAAGTCGAAATGTTGGCAATAATAAAATAATTACCCAATAATTTTGGAGTATTTTAATTATCTTTCCCTGGCCGAAACTCTTGCTAATTCCTCCAGCATAATACTGGACGGCCAACCATCTTATTTGTATTTATTTGTTATTAGTAAATATATTTAACTGTTTGTTTATAGGTATAATTTGTTAATTTCTTTGGTCATTAGAATAAATATTATTTATTAAGATTCCTTAAGGAGGATGGATGGCACGATATAGAAGGTAAGCAATTACCAATATTAAAAATGCTAAGAATTATTGAATTTCTTCAGAATAGTTTCGTACATTTTACTGATATTATTTTGCCTAGTATTTNTATTGAACTATAGCCACTTACAATATCATAAATGTTTATAATGAAAAAATGAAATTCAACTTTATTATTGCTTCATACTACAAAAAAAAAAAAAAAAGTTCTGTGTATTCTGGAGCATCGATTTCATGATAAATACAACTAATTCTTCAGAATTTAATAATATATATTTCCAGTAAAAGGCTGAGCGCTTGCAGGACCAAGGATTCTCCTATCAAAGGTAGCCAGTATCAGATTTACTGTGGCCAGAGAGGAACCTTGCTACGTGCTACATACATTGATAATGGGGACTTTGATCCTCACATTTCAAAGCCGAGAATTTTTTTTTTTTTTTTTTAAAGTGCGGAGAATTGTAGTCACTACTTTCTTTTTTAATTTTTATTTGTGCATTTATTTAGATTTCCTAAACTGCCTTTTGGAAGTATAAAACATTGTTTTAGGTCCGCTCGAAACTTCGGACCTCGCAATCCGATGCGATTCTCTGAAGCAATTTACCCTTGTTTGAGTTTAGCTTGAGCATTTCATCCCCTATTGCCCTGAAGGAAGCCTGAAATTTATGCCAAAACGTTGACAACATTAAAAACTTTTTCTTTTCGTTGGCTTTTCTTCCAATCATTTGGAGTCATTGAGGAAGGGGCTATCTTCAGCTTTTCGTTTCATTCTAATCATCCATGGCTCAGAAAAAACTGTTATTTATTTATAAATGTCGCCCCGGGAGGGATTTGAAACCACTGCACGAGGATCAATAAACCTGAACGGATTCCATGAACTACACAAGTGTTTTTTTTTATTCTTTATTATTTTTTGTTTTTTGCTCTCGTGTGAAAATTAGTTTTTATTTCTTCCAGTTCCAAAATAGAATCCTCGAAGAATTTAACGTTGAGGTAGTTAACGTTCTCGAAAAAGTTTTTCCCAAAAGTTTCGTGAAATCTTATCTATTCCAGGGAGTAATAATATTTATTTTTAAATGCAGGGGTACTCCTTGGTAAAAAAAACCCTAACTTAAGAAAAAAAAAAACTTTTAATGTATATCAGAGGGTGGTTCTAGTTTTCTGACGCAAACTCGGCCAACAAGTCATAATATTAGAAAAAATAGTTTCAAAATAGGATTAGAGCTCCACGAATGCAATGAATATGAATTCGATATCAATGCGAGGGAGTACCATAATTAGTCTTTGTAAATGGGATATAATAAATATTGGAATTGGTTCCATACGTATTTCAGCCACAGTTTGCCATAAAAACGCCATTATATTTTACAATGGAGAAAAAAACATGAAATCATGTAGAGTTTAAGATTTCTTTGAGTTTTGGTTCTTCGTTTTCTCGGCTTTATTTCTGTGATAAGAGATATCGTTCTGCGCACTCAGAATGAAGCCGTCAGTCAATGTGGCTCCTCCAAGGTGACACTTCAAGCACGAGGGAAGACAGCATATTCTTGGATTTAGAGTGACGGCCTTCTACCTCCGACTTCCCGCATAAAGATTTTAGGTACAGATATAAGTTATATGTCAAGATATATACTGAAAATACCCTTAAAATTATGAAAATTTATTCAGCTGAAATCATGTAGAATGCAGATATTGGATGCTATAATCTTGTGAAATAAATGGTTAGTGATTAGTTGGCCGTCGAGAGTTACGCGTGAGAAATTAATCAAGGTTTCGGCCAGGAAGAGAAAAATAAAATACTCCAAATTATTGGGTAATTATTTTATTTTATGATTGTCAACATTTCCAATTAACTTAAATCTGCGATGTGAGCAGATACCTCTCCATACATTATTATCGCCTTGATGATGAATTACAAGTTAAATGGTATCATTCGCAATAAATTAGAGGCAAATTTGTTGACCATCAAGTTTTATGAAGAGATGATTATCAGGAATCCGGTCTTATTAGTTGAAGAATTTAAAACTAATTTTTAACCAAAAAAGTTTTTATTTTAGCCAATCTTTTGGCCTAAATTTCAGGCCTTCACCAAGGCTGAATAAGAAAAATAAACATACACAATTAATATATAAACATCACATTGTGTCATAATCTAACATAATCCAAACAGAGAATAAATAAATAAAAATATANTTATAATAACTAAACTTAATGCACACCACATTTCTCAGTTTTTGATTTTTCTATTTCCTTTGTTTTTCTCGAATTAACTTCCTTTTTGGTATGAAACATTCTATGTATATGCTTTTCATTTCATTGCTTAATACTTGCTTTGTAGTTTAAATATACAAAGATCTTTCATTTAATAGGAAAAAGTTTTCTTTTTTTTTACACAATTTTTCCAAAAATCAACAGTTAACTAAGTAATTTTTTTTTATTTACTTTTTTAAATTTTTCTTACACTTTTCATTATTTTAACTACATTTAACGTAGCCCTTATTACTTAATTATCTTTCTTTTGTTCACGTAGACTTCGACGGTCGTCAGATGTATTTACCGTTTCTTCTTCCGGGTTGGACCGTGTCCAATTGTTGTTATTTGCCGAGCTTTCGCACATCATGTGATGCCTTCTTCAGGGCTCAAAAGAGAATCATGCTCTTTTCAGTCCATAACAACAATTTGACACGGTCCAAAGAAACGGTAAATATCTTTCTTTTGTTATTAGTGATAGCGAATTTTAGATTGGAAATATAGTACAGGGGTGGAGTGGGGGTTACATGATATTTGGGATCCTTCTCTACTATCTGTGGTACAATTTGAAGTTATTTTCTCTGTAAATTTATTCCAAAGAAGCAAGGAACTTAAAATAAATTCTTTTATGAGGAATTTTTTTTTAATTAAAATGATAAATTCACTAAATGGATGATTTGAAAAATTACCCTTGGTTGATTAAATCTTTACGACGCAAATAAAGTCCACAAATTCAATTTTTTTTTTTTTTTAAGGTTTACTTCTAAAAAATCTGGAGAAGAGATATATTAGGTCTTTCTCCCTCTCATGAGGAGATGAAGAGCAGATCATCGGGTACAAGAATGAATAAATGAGGGTGTCAAGAAGTTGGGCAGGGTCGTTTTTAGTTTCGACATTTCGTCGTTTTTTTATTGTTTTTTCGCTTATTCCGAAAAATAAATGATACTGAATATTTTCGGTTTCTAATGACTGAGGGAAGCAAAAGTATTTAGGAAGTCGCGTACGGAGCGGAAGGGCGTATAGACTGGCCAGGCATTGAGCAGAGGCAGGCGGGCAACCGGCTCCGGAGGAAGCTCCGAAGAGATTTAGTAGGCTTCTTTCCGCCGCGATATGAATCAAACAGGTAATTTAATTAATAAATTAATTAAATTAAAACCACTTGAGCTTTAGATATTTTCTAGAAAAGGTCGGTTTTCTGGTTGACACCCACTCCGAAGGCTATGAGTTTATCGCTAAAAAAAAAATTTTTAATTTTTAACACATTCGGAATTGACCTAATATTCATAGTGTTTCGCTTTATTTGTTGTATATTTTGTGAATAAACCTAACATATTTTAAACTAAAGAAAATAATCCGAAAACACCGCTGAAAAAGCATGCTGTGCAATCAAACAATTATAAATTAAAAAAAAAGGTATATAATTTGTTTAGGGAAATATGTTTATTAACGATTTAATGATATTATATAATATTTTTATTTTTTTGACTGTCACCTGGATCATTTTCATTGTTAAATGCCTAAAATTTAACAATTATAATTTAACTGTTATATAATTATAGGGCATACAAATGTTTTTGAAAAAATTCAATGCTTAGTCTCCAAAATTAATTTATAATATAACTTTTAGTGTTTTATAGTTAATTTTTAGTTGTTGTAAATGTATTAATTTAGAAGAAAATATACTATTTTATAATAAATAATATGGTCTAAATATCAGAGAAAGTATGTAGATAAGAGTAAGGAGTTCTGGTAAAAAGTAGTCAGATAAACGACTTTAACCTTCATGCAGCTGACAAAAATTAGATGGAAAAACTAGTAATAAATAGTTCGTGAGAGACGATAGAAAGTTCTTAGGACTACACTAAAATACGTACGGAATATAAATATATTAATTAAAATATTACTGCAGTCAGGGATGTGACTGTAAACTTCCCTCGGAGATCTCTCCATACATGATGATAACTTACAAGTTAAGTCGAAACCTTGGCAATAATAAAATAATTTCCCACTAATTTAGAAGTATTTTGTCGAAATCCTGACTTATTTCTCACGCATATTGTTGTGTGTGTGTGTGTGTGTAGTCATCTGATACACACACACACACACACACACACACACACACACACACATATATATATGTATCAGATGACTATAGTGTAAGTTAAAGATGTCGTTAGGGCCCACCTTCCAATATTACTATCACTTCGCTAAGAAGCACGTAGGGACTTTTGCCGAGGCGGCTGGGATCCATAGTTCAGAATTGGGGCACATTAGAAGAAGCGATCTCCTCGAGGCAGGGCCGTTTATCAGCTGGTGGCTGGGGGTAGTTAAGGTTGTATTTATGTGGTAATGAAGACGGATAGGGGTAGGAGGGGGGGGTCGGGACTGCCGGCCAGAGATAACGCTCCTCGGGGAAGGGGTTCTGTCCCCTAACAATTTTAATTATGGATCTTGACATTTATAGGTTCGCCGCCTCAATTATTACGACGCTAGATGCATTTCTCTCTGACTGCCGTAGAGAATCAAATAATAAGAGTTACTCGGCTGGGTTTTAATTATATATTAGGAAATTACAGTATGCGTACATATGTGTATATATGAAATATTTATTTCAATCGCTTAGAACTGTAGGAGGGTGGAGTTAAAAAAAAACATTGTTTGTTCATGACTTGGTTTTTGAAAACATGCAGGTACTTTACTCAATAAAAGTACGTCGTTAAATTTTATACACTCTAAAATACCAAAATTTTATTTATAGAAAATAATAGTCTTATTGTTATAAGAAATCTAGTATAAATATAATAAAATTAAACAAAAAAAAAATATATAT
>KZ807288.1:214725-234442 GCA_000696205.2 Oncopeltus fasciatus | reverse complement strand
TCCCCCCCCCACCGCCCCGCCGCGTCTTTCAGGTGACTGGGAGTACTACGCCAGCTGTTTACCTCCCACTCGCCTGCTCTTCCATTAACAACTGCACAGCCTTGGTTTGTAATCAAAATCGTCAAAAATTATATCAAATTTTTTGTAAATGATTTTCGAGCCTCTTTGTGATAAATTAATAATTTTGAGAGCAAAACTATTTTAATCTAAATTCACTTGGCGTACATCGGCCCAATTAGCCGATTTAGCAAAATTAATAACCTTTCTTTATCCACTTACATATAATACTTTAATCACATGATTTTTTTTGATTTTTTAATTTTTTTATTAGACCTGTTTTTATCTTGTTGGTTATAATAAAAACGTTTTATTTAGTAATTAGCTTTTATTTTTTTTTTAAATTCCAAGGCTGAATTCACGACAAAAACTTCTACACACATCCATGGGATTGGTGATGATCTACAGAAATGTTTTCTAAACCCCGTTGTGACCTAACGTGCATTTCCTAGTTTATGCAACCGTTTTCCATTATAATTTAGCCAAAACTATAAGAAAAGACTCGTTCGATTTGAATGGACTGCATTAAAGAAAAGGTATTTGTTAAAAAATAAGAGGAATCACTAGATAGAATAATAATCTAACGATTATTTGCAGCACTTTTTTCACAGCGGGATTTGAATCCTCAACACCAAAATTGCGTGATCAGAACGGATCCTACGAGCTACATTGGCGCCCTGAACCAATTATTAAGAACATTCAAATCCTTAATTTAATTTCAATGTTAGGGAATTCATGAGGAATTGTCTTCATCACATTTCTCAATCGGAATCCGGAGGGGTAGGTTTTTCCTCCAAAATAAGTAAAAATAATACTTCCCCCTGAAAGAGAGGCGTGTGGCAGGAGTGCGTGTCCCATTGACTGACGAATGTGAGGGTAGAGGCTTGTCAATGAACTTACCCTCGGTATGGGGCTTTTCAGCCCTCGAGTGTCTCAAGACGGAGGCGGTGTGACTCTCAAGAGGGACTTCTTTTCGTGCTCAGAAAGGGCGCTTCCTCACAAAGTCCAACACTCTCAGTTAAATTTCTAAACACCTCAGAAAAACGGACCACTCGTACGAATCCATAGTTTTTTTTTTTTTTTTTTTTTTTTTTCTATCCTTCCTCATTTCAACATTTCGCACGGATATAACGTATAGAATCTCTTGCAAGTCTATAACAGTAATTAAGGCCTTATTTTTACAGTAAGAAAAAGTAGAAGCTGTATGAATGAGATTGTATTAGTAACTTTTTAAGGTTTTTAAAAGAATAAATGTCTGTGTAAAAAGGTAGGCTCGTTCAGTTTCGCTGCAGATGGACAGGGAGTTAAATTAGAAAGGGGGTTCTAAATATATTCTTCTTACACCCTTAAATATCTTAATAATAAGTCTTCTTATTCGAAGTTACAAATTATAGGCAAAAAAAAAAAGAAGTTTATAAGTACATTTTATTAATAGTTTTTCATTATCAAGAAGTTAAAAAACAACAAAAAAAACCAGAAATACTAAAATTTATTTAATTCTTTCTGTGAACCTCCACACCCCTCCACTTTACCTAATTATTAATATTAATCATCATATATGATAGTTTACCAAAACTTGCTCATGTTCATTATTTAATTCCTTTTTGTAAGTTTTCCTTGAATCTTTACATGTAAAAGTAATATGGGAAATTACAATTTACAAATATTTTATTCCTTATACTAATAATAATGGAGATTATTAAATTTCATCTCATCTCAATACCCTCTTTCAGCCAATGTTTTCGTTGATTTTGAAAAGGAAATTCCCATACTGAATTTGTTTTTTTCATTTTTAAAAGCGAATGCCTCCTAACCATTGTAGTTACTTTCTCAGTTAACTTCCTTAGAGCTTTGAGACTCTCTTTTATGGGAGAATTATAATAAAAAAATGGAATGTCCACATTAATTACCTCTGTATTAATTTCAGGTTGTTTTACTGAGATAGCTAACAATAAAACATCCTGTTGATGTTGAGGGGGTTAACGAGCATCATTACACATCCCTTCGGATTTTACAACTGAGAAGTAATTCTTAGCACGCTTCCAAATTAGAAAAACGTTTTAGATCATAAATGGCCTCTGGATCCCACCATATTCCCGTATAATCGACTTTTATTGGAATCAAAGCTGACATGTTTAAAACCAGAATACACCCCATAGTTCAATGATAAATTTTAAAAACACTATCATGAAGGAAATAGTGAATGAAATCATACTGCCAATATCTTTTTTCACGTCCCATAGTTCCCCTGGTGAGTTGGACAGGAAATGATTCACACACGAACTGTTCCACTCGCCGCAAGTTGTACGGACACAGCTGTCGGAGCCAACTGACGGGATAAGTACAGGACTGGGAGGAGCATACAGCGAAGACTGTGTCATTTGTGCTGGTATCATGGTGTAATTATACCTGGAAGGCTACATTGAGAAGTGTGTCAAGTGCCAAAGGTATTCGGTATTCAAAGTTACTCCTTGAAGTTTCTAAAGAACTACTTAATATTCTAGTGACCTTGAGAGTTCACGAGTTCAGCCTTAAGCCGACTAGAAAATTCCACCCATACTTCATAAATATCTCAGACGCCATGAATCGGCTTTACTTCCTGGAGCTTGTCTGGATAATGGTAGATTAAGCATATTGACTCATCAGAATAGTTTTTATTTTTCTCCTATCTCACCAACATGATACCAAAAGTGATAACAAACGTCTGTGGTAATAAAATTCGTTAATGTGTGAACTCCTGTAGGTATTTTGGGAGAAATAATATTTTAAAATCTCAAAATATTTCTTTATTTTCAGTTTTATGAACATTTATAAGACTAAATTGTTTTAAAATTCGATAATCTTGTTTTACAAAATATAACATATTTTATTGATGGATATTCTTTCTAATTGTAATTGACTAATTTCTAAAATAGATAAATGTTGGGGAAGGTTATTGAAATCGCAAAAAAGTGTAATGAAAGGGTTTTAAATAAGCGTAACATATTACAATGGGTTAAACTGTGTAATGAAACAGCGTAAAATGCAATTACCAAGAATGTCAGGGTCCATGTTGCAGTAAAACTAATAACCTCTCCATAGTGAGGTTTGACGTCACTTATTATACGAACGCCACACATATGGCAGTTAAGCAATATACGCATATAACTTCTTTCAGACTTGAAGACTTCAGAGAGTACTCTCATAGCATTGTTGTACTACTCCGTAGAATTAATTGTTTTATAGGGCGGCCTCACAGCCCAACAAGTTTGAGCAAAAGTTTTACCCCCGCGCATCAATAAAATCAACTTATATATATNTGTTGTTAATTTCATATATATGTATGTATATATATATATATATATATATATATATATATATATAAACACATGTGTGTGTGAGTAATTATAAATTAATTTTATTTTAAAGAAGAATGAATTTGTTTAATGAATATATTGGTGTCAAATATAATTTTTTTCATTTCTATTATCAAAAAGCAATAATTTGTTTTTCGTTTGATACCGCCGTCTGCTTTTCTTGATCTGAATTCGTTTTAAAAAAAAAAAAAGTATTTTGCTCTAAGTAACAAAAATAAAGTTACAAACTTAAAATTATTATTTTTAAATTGTAAACTCTTTACAAACCAGTAATGTATCACTGCAAACAATTTTTTTTTTTTTTTTAGTGAAATGTAACAGGTCATTTCCAGATGGGTAACACTCACTATTAGACTTAATGTTTATTTGAAATCATTTGAAAAGTGGTGAAAATGTATAGTTAGAGGACCATTCCGGCCGGATGAATTTCACAAATTCATAGAAGATCAGTATGAAATAAACGTAGGGTTGCTTCAGAAGCACCCCAGGAATCCACTAGGTCATCACAAACAGAAGCACAGAAATAATTAAAACCAACTGTGCACTTTGTGTACATTGAACCTCGGACCTTTGGCCACCTTGGAAATAGAAGAGAAGAGGTAATACTGACCCGTATGCGGATAGGTCACACGAACCTTACTCATATACACCTAATTAACAAAGATCTGCCGCCTAAGTGTAATACCTGCCAAGTTCACCTAACAATCCAGCACATCATAGAGGTTTGCCCAGTTTATCAGAATTACTTCACTAGGGAAGGCATTGGAAGAAATATGGCAGAGTGCCTTGGGAACAACCCCTCTACAGTGGATGGGCTGTTAAACTTTCTTAAAAAAGCAGGTATAGCCTGGNGGTTACTATAACGGTCGAAATAATCCTGATTCCTGTATTTTATTAACTAATTAATAGTAAATATATTAAAGGGTATTTATAGGGCGTAATAACCTAGAAGTTGATTGGTCTTGAATGATCTACTACTACTACTACTACTACTACTACTACTACTACTACTACTACTACTACTACTACTACTACTACTACCTTTGGCCACCTTGGTGATTTAACCATCCGATCATTGTACTCTTATTACTTTTTTTTAAATAAAAAATCTGAGAAAGTTTTTAATTTATTTTTTATTTTTTAACTACGGATTTTACTATTATTAAAATCTTAGTATAATTAAAGCCATCAAACGATCTCACGGCATTCATTGGTAAGTGTAAACAGCTTTATTATATTTGTGTGTAGAGAAAACATGGACGCAGGGCAAGAAAACAAAGTGCTTTGTAAATGATGAAAAGAAAAGGAAAATAAATCCTGGGGTGTGATTATCCTTATGACCTTGAGAGGAAGAGCAACTGAAATATCTCAGCCCGCCTTTTTAACCTGTACAGGACCCAATCCGCAAGGGGTAGGGGAAAAACCTCCACCTTTTGTGTGCACTGTCTGGGCTAGGACCACGGGGGGGGGGGGGGCTCTGGATAATTTTTCCTTTTCCACCCCTATCGCATCTTCACGCTCCGATCCACCCGTCCGCTCCAAACGGCCTCTTTTTAAATTCACCTCGTTAAAATCTCGTTTTTTCCTTCTCATACCTTCTCTGCCTTCATCATGATGAGACCTTGAATGAGCCCGGCTATTTTTGTTTAAAATTTTATTTTGAAATTTAAAAAAGTTTAAAAAAAAACAAACATCATTACTCATTTCCTTTTTCCAAGACTTGTACTTTCTCTATTAAATATATATTTTACCAATCTACATGATATATACATACTTAAAAGCTTTAAAACTTAAAATCAAATTTGTCATTAGAATATTCGATTGAGTTTTACATATGAGTGCAATTTTTTGCAATCTCTCAATTATCATTAAAATAAATCCTAACAAGAGACGAGAGGTGGTATAATTCTCTTTGGCGGTATATTGACAGCCATTAAAGAACTGCTTGGTTTCTCAATAAAGAGCAAAGAGAAAAATATTTTGTCTATTTCAAAAATTTCAAAATTTTTATTAAAAGTAATGGACCGTTCGTGTACTTTTACTGTCTCTTTATTATGTTTCATCCTAATGATATTTCTCTTTTTTCTTTTTCTTGAAACATTATAAATATGAAGGTAACTCATTATTCTAAGATAATTTTAGTTGGGGTTCGGTCGAGGTAGATACAAAAAAACACAAATTAAAAAAATGTATTTTTTTTTATTTAATGAAGGATTATCTGCCAACAAATTTTAATTTGTGTTTTTTTGGATCTACCTCTACCGAACCCCAACTAAAATCATCTTAGAATAATATCTACGGTCAACAAACTCTCCTTTTGTAACTCATTTTTTTTAAACAATTATTTTCTATTATGTAGAATTGTAGAAAATAATTTGTTTGAAAAAAAAATATTAAAGATAATAACGAGAATCTATTTGAACTTAGCCTCTCAAGATATGTCGTAAATATTTCTTGTACCATTTTATAAATTGAAGTACTTGTCTCACTGACTTGCGGATAAAAAAAAAAATCATATATCGTTTTTTTTCTCTATAATTTTGAGAGTAGAGACCAAAATGACTATATATCTATAATTTTGGTTGATAATATTTTGCTCCTTCTAAGTATTTCCACCATAATATCTCTAAAAAAATCTGCTTTGAAAAAAATCAGTTATTTTAATCACACCTAAAATATAAAATGCAAGTATCAAAAATTGCCTGAAATTTGTAATGATGTAATATATTTTTTTTAAATTAAAAACAAAACTAAATAATCACAATGCGTTTATTTATCCACGTGCCTTTAAATAAAATGCTTCGTTACGTTCACTTAAATTAAATTTTCTACGGATCTTTAGAATAACTTAAAGTTAGCATATATTTTTATGAATATTCTTCTACACCAGTAGCAAGTTTATGTAGGTTTTCTCCTGTTATCTAGCTTATTACATTTTATATAAGAGAAGAGCACAAAAGAATATCATATATATATAAATATATTTCTAGAAAAGAAATGACAGGTTCTTCGAGGGGCACTCTTTAATGAAAATGTCAAACTTTTTTAATAACGATAAACTTCTTAGTATATAACTACTGACGGCGCCATGTAGAAATGAAATTTATTCAAACCAGATGCATGAAAACAGTCAGATTAGAAATTTAGATTTCTATGTAGACCAAGTCTCTGCTCGGCGATATTCGGAAACTCAACCGGCTGGAATTATCATAATATCTGCCTTTCCTGGACTGTGCTTATATAGAAAACAGTGTTGTAAGAGGCAGTAATGAATATCATATAGAAACCGATCCACACCTACAGCTGAATATGGGAATATACGAGGGCGGGTCATTAAGTGCGTGACTTTTTGAATTTCCCGCCTTATAATTAGGTTGGCAACACTGCTCCTGTCAACAAGCATCTATCAGCTCACTCCTGTAAAAGTTTGAACACGCTGGGTCTTTTAGTTTGTGTTTGACAGTCTTTAAAGACAAACAACTTCGTGAATTGTGGAGAAAATGGAGAAAAGTGAATTTTCTGAGCTCATCAAGCATTATTTTTTGCGGAAAATAATCGCAGCTTACTTTCGCGTACGTCTGATCACATCCGGTGCGCTCGCATTGATATTTGATTGGTTCCAGTAGAGGAAGACGTTGATAATTTTCCACCGTTGAACTTACGGTGGGAACATAGGTTTTGTTATACCATCGTACATGGTTTTTATGGTTGCTACACATGGTTTCTAATCCAGAAATTCGCACATTCACATGGGATCGCTGATATGGGCTTTTTATTTTATTATCTTCCATGATTTTTGATGATTTTGCGCATGGTTACCAATTCAGAGACTGTTAATACAAATTAAGTTTGGCCCTTATATCATTAAATTCAATTATTGTTTTATAACGATGAAAAGTATGTATTTGCTTTTAATTATTCATTGAAACAATAAATAAAAATTGCTTCCATAACTGTCATAGCAAATAAAAGTCGTTTAGAATAATTATTTGCTGTATTTGATAAATATGGACACAACTATATCAAAAACATGCATGAAATGGTATACATAAGGAATTATTTGGAAATAATTTATATATTTCTTAGTGATTACATTTTTCTGTCTTAATATAACTGCGGTGGTATTGTCTTCCTTGTTTATATAAGAATCTTAATTAGTTTTCTTGTTTTTATAATTTTGTTTATTTTTTAATACTAATTTTCGTTTGGTAGAAGAAAATTAGACAAAATTCTATCACACTAAGTTAGGCGTAATCCTGTTAAGATATAATTAAGATGAATATGTCTTATAGGCAAGATTTGTAGACGCTCGATGATTATCTCTATATATGATTGAACACAATACAAACAGACAGATTGATAGATTCAGACGTTAAAAAAAGTTTTGTTTTCTGCGGTCTAAAATGCAGACTCCACAATAGACAATACACAGAGGGGGCTTAACACCTATATTTATCATTCATATGTTTGTGGTATCTCCAAATCAATGGCGATTATCTTCACGCCAAACCTCTCTCTCTCTCTCTCTATCTCTCTCTCTCACGTTTTTCCCCTTTTCTTTTTTTTTTTTTTTTATAAGCCCGACCCACATTCCGGGCGTGAAGAAAAGTCAGTGTATCGCAGTAACGCTAATGGGAAGATATTTTCTAGCTGCTATCGAAAATGGTCATTTTTAGAATCTTTATGAAGGATCCTGTTGGCACTATCGAAAGTAACAAAAAATACATAGGGTGAATATAGTGCGTATCTCCTATCAGAAATCTCTTCTCCACAATAAATGGGTACCATTTTGTAGGGGGCTCATGAACTCCTTGATCTTCGGGCAGAAATACATACACCCTGGAATCACCCATTTTTAAAATAAATTAAATACTATCAGAGGCATTTTTTTTTCTTTTTTTGTTTTTTGCGTGGTACACTGATGGCCATTGACGCCAGTAAAATTTTTGGACTTAATTTGATTTTTTTTTTTTTTTTTTTCAGAGACTAATGTCTTTTTGTTTTCTTTAAATTATATTTTATTTCAGTCCTTAAGATTATTTTATTAATGTTTTAGCTATGATGTACCAGCGCCCACACGGGCAACCCTACCAAGACCCAAAACTAGAAGGCGCGCAAGTACGGACTGCTCTCTTTCGCAAGCCATTTGTGTGTTTGGGAAAAAAAAAAATGTTGTGAGGACACATTATTTATTGAGATTCCCATTTCTGTTTTATTTTTAAAAAATGTTTGATGATTTCCTCAATCTAAGAGACACCAAAAATTATAATAACTAAACTTAATGCACACCACATTTCTCAGTTTTTGATTTTTCTATTTCCTTTGTTTTTCTCGAATTAACTTCCTTTTTGGTATGAAACATTCTATGTATATGCTTTTCATTTCATTGCTTAATACTTGCTTTGTAGTTTAAATATACAAAGATCTTTCATTTAATAGGAAAAAGTTTTCTTTTTTTTTACACAATTTTTCCAAAAATCAACAGTTAACTAAGTAATTTTTTTTTATTTACTTTTTTAAATTTTTCTTACACTTTTCATTATTTTAACTACATTTAACGTAGCCCTTATTACTTAATTATCTTTCTTTTGTTCACGTAGACTTCGACGGTCGTCAGATGTATTTACCGTTTCTTCTTCCGGGTTGGACCGTGTCCAATTGTTGTTATTTGCCGAGCTTTCGCACATCATGTGATGCCTTCTTCAGGGCTCAAAAGAGAATCATGCTCTTTTCAGTCCATAACAACAATTTGACACGGTCCAAAGAAACGGTAAATATCTTTCTTTTGTTATTAGTGATAGCGAATTTTAGATTGGAAATATAGTACAGGGGTGGAGTGGGGGTTACATGATATTTGGGATCCTTCTCTACTATCTGTGGTACAATTTGAAGTTATTTTCTCTGTAAATTTATTCCAAAGAAGCAAGGAACTTAAAATAAATTCTTTTATGAGGAATTTTTTTTTAATTAAAATGATAAATTCACTAAATGGATGATTTGAAAAATTACCCTTGGTTGATTAAATCTTTACGACGCAAATAAAGTCCACAAATTCAATTTTTTTTTTTTTTTAAGGTTTACTTCTAAAAAATCTGGAGAAGAGATATATTAGGTCTTTCTCCCTCTCATGAGGAGATGAAGAGCAGATCATCGGGTACAAGAATGAATAAATGAGGGTGTCAAGAAGTTGGGCAGGGTCGTTTTTAGTTTCGACATTTCGTCGTTTTTTTATTGTTTTTTCGCTTATTCCGAAAAATAAATGATACTGAATATTTTCGGTTTCTAATGACTGAGGGAAGCAAAAGTATTTAGGAAGTCGCGTACGGAGCGGAAGGGCGTATAGACTGGCCAGGCATTGAGCAGAGGCAGGCGGGCAACCGGCTCCGGAGGAAGCTCCGAAGAGATTTAGTAGGCTTCTTTCCGCCGCGATATGAATCAAACAGGTAATTTACGGGGAGGGGGAGACTCTGGAAATATATCTGCGGCGAGAGAGAAGGCTCGAGAAAAAATACCTAAAATGGAGAACGGACTCTCCCGTAGAGTCACGCCAAAATTTTCGTACGTTCCAGATACCCCTCTTGAATTTATTTGTTTATAATGCATTCTCTTACACAAAGATCTGCAGTTATAAAGATTTCTTTGTCAAAAAAAAAGTGTAGGAAGTTTGTGATAAGTGGATAAAATTTAGAAAAACAGCAACACTAATTTAAACATATTTATTTTTTTTTCTATCCACAATAGAAGCGTTAAATATGGACTACTGATAATTTATAATATTTAAAATTAATATTTCTTTTTAGCAATGTGTAAATAATTTTCTGTATCCACTAATGTATTTACAGTTTCTGAATTAAATAAACCAAAGTATTAAACAAGACATTTAATTGGAGATTAGAATAGAAGAAGAATCCTCTATACTCTTATAATTTTTACAGTTGTGTAACAAATGGAGATTAAATTAGAGAAAAAGTATTAAGAAACCTGTTGAGAAAATATTTAATAGTTAATCTTCAATGTTTGGTATATTTTTTTAAATATAAAAAAATAATTCGGTGGTTAGGCTTTCCATAAAAAAATATTAATGAGGAGAATTGTGCTACATAAGACAGTATAATCCATAGTCAGACACTATCAAACACAAACACATTTACAAAAAATCAAAAACTTTTAGAACATTTTGAACACCTCAACAAAGGAGATTACGACTAATCCCTGCTACAATTAATAACTCAAATGTTGGACAACGTCCCTTATAACTCTCGCGTATGACAGACCTTATCGCCGACTAAGCGACCGTTATAGCTAAACGACGTCTCTGGCCAACCCACAGAATACAAACGCAGTTGAATACTGACAGTGACAGTGAACACATGTATTCGGCCACGAGGATGGGTAATGTCAGAAAGCGCTCGCCAACAGAAGATGGTTTGCAGAAACCAATGAAGACGGATAATAGAAGGTATGAGAGTTGTGCGTTTAATAATGTTAAATGTGAATTATCCGCATTATTTTCCCTATTGTTATATAAAATATTAATAATAAAAGAAAAAGTATGTATAACATGTTAATGATGATGTTTAAGGATGTAACTGTGAATGTTGTTAGCTTCCCCCACTCTTCCCAACCGATCAGTCTCAGAGAACCTTAAAAATCTTGCATTTTACCCTTCATTTACTCCTCATTGCCTTCTCCAGCTTGAATGTCTTCTCCAGCCTAAATTATTCCTTAATGACATTAATATCCATCTTTAGTGAAACATTGGAAGACTGTTTAGTTTACTTCTACTGAGGGGAAGCGGGAGTTCCTCAAGGTAGTGTGCTTGGACCCATCCCTTTCTTACTGCTGACATTCACACCTATCCTCATGAATCTGTTTCCAGACAACAAGGATATCCTATCTTCCAATCCAAATCCTTAAACTGCTTTCAAAAACCTACAAGATCATCTCTTACATAAAGTCAAATATCAAATAATTGTGTAAGAAATGAAGAATAAAAATCAAAGAAGTAAGAATAAATAATGACATTAAAAAGTACAAAATTAGTTAGTATTAAGTTATTGAATTCATTTTTATAATTAAGTCTGTGGAAACTTTAACATTGTAATGAATGTAAATAAATGTTAAATATGTTTAAGAATATATACAAAAATTCTTAAAATCTACAGAAATTTACATATTTAATTGATTCTACTCCGTACATAATCGTTGAAAATACAGAAATTAATTCTTATAGCTGATTAAATGTCTTATATATTGAAGAAAACTGATGTACAATAAAGGATATCTTAAAAATTTAAATTTCACTTCAGGAATTTTTAGATAGAAGGATTTTCTTTAAATAAAAAATAAAAAATGTATATNTATATATACAAACACACGCGGCAAATTATTATAAGGTTTAGGAACTTAAGAAAATTATTATATGAATTTAAAGAAGCAAGGAGGCGTGTTATAAATATACTAAGCATATTATAACTATGGTAGGCAATATGAAACTACAGAAATAAAATATTGAAATAAATATTAAAATGGAGAGTTCTTGACTGTAGACATTATTATTAGATTTTTTTTTTGGTGGGGTTATGATCAAGGTCGATCCAAAAAATATAATATAAATTATATTTTTAATTATCTGCCAAAGATCAACTTACATCGTAAGCCATCTTCATGGCTATGATCGCCTTGATTTGATCGCCAATTTTTAAATAATCTACTAATTGAAATTCATAATTTCATTTACATTAAAGCACAAACAAAAATAGATATTATTAATCATATTTGAAAAACTAAGCCATCAAATTATGTTTCATAAGAAGAAAGTTATAAAGAAATATTTATTGAAAAAAAAAAAAAGTTGTAAGATACAAGTCTAGAATGGACACTCGTACAAATTGAATAGCTATAATTAATAAAGGCTCTTAATGATAGTCATTAAGAAAAATAATAAGATACTAAACATACAATTTTACTTCCTTTTTACCTATTCTGATATTCCAAGATGTACAACCAAAGAGGGTGTATGGGATAGAGGGGTAGCTGTCTGATTCGTACTAAATTTCCATGTTTACGAGATTAGAATGGACGTTGAGACAATCTGTGTTTGAAGCTTTTTCTAAAATGATTTCAAGAGATTTCAAAATCTTTATTTTTCCCACCAAAAACGTGGCTCGATTTCTCTATATGTTTCCTGAACTCGGATCACTGTAGATCTGTAGATTTAGAAAAGTCGTATAATGCCACTATGTATAGCTTAAAAAGAAATCTGCTAGATGAATGCCCATGAATGAATGCCTTCATTATAGTCTGATATTTTACGATACGGATTGGTCAGGAAAAGAAGGTGAGTTCCAATGGAATTAACGTCAATACCTTAGTTATCATACATATAAAAATGTAAGGTATCAATTGCAATTTTTTTTAAATTTTATGTTTAATGATTTTACTATAAGCCTTTATAATTGTAGAAATGCACAATGAGGATTGAGCACCTATGGAGACCTTTCCTCTTCCGGCCTAAAGCCAGATTCAATTAGCTCTTCCTTTTCGCCATTTATCAGAACACAGTCATTCACTCTCGTTCATATACATTTTTAATGAAACACGGAAAATGTATTCAGTTTATTATGCAGATTATGTATCTCGGACTACTTCATACAAGAGCCAGATTGATCGGATTAATTAAGGAGTTTAAACTCTGCTACAAGTCCATTCCACTATTTGCAGCTTTAAGCAGGAGATTGATCAACGCCATCAGGGTGAAAATATACTATATTTACTCATTTTTATGTATTCCCCGTAGGGGAAAAAATGCTGCACCATGTAAATAGGAAAACCTTCATCTCATAGCGAAGGTTAAAAATAGCCTAAAATTCCCCACATTGGAGAAGGTAAAAATGAGGCCAATTAAAAATTATATATCATTAAACAAAATGTATATTTGTAGTATTTTTTGTCTGCGTGCTCTAGCGTCGGCAATTCGGAACAAATTCTGTATTTTTTTTTTTTTTTTTTTTTGCCAAATTTTTGGATTTCGATAATAGCTGAAAGCGTTCGATGACCAAGGGGTCTTGGAGGGAGCCTAAATTTTAAAAACTTTGTTATTATTAGCTTAGCGAAAAAATATTAAAGAACAAAATAAGTATATAATTACATTTAATAACACACATTTTATAATTAATAATAAGTAAATTATTTAGAATTTTTCTAAATTTGTACGAGATATCAAATTGTTTTATATTATAGGGACCAAATTCGATATTCATGATTTAAATTGCAAGCCCATGAAAGAGTTCATATTCGGTCGGAATGCGATGAAGGAATAATGAGTAAAAGATAACCAATAGTTATGTATTGATTTCTTCGTTTATATTTGAGTTATTAAAAAATTAATTCTACATGATTGGTAAAAAGTTTAGTTTTCTAAGGTATATTAAAAATTTTTTTTTTTTTTAAATAAACCCCTTGATTAAGAAGAAATTTACTAATGTTATAATTATGAGTAAATTTCCTCCCCCTCCCCCCCTTCCTTACCTGCCAATCTTTAGCAAAGCAATGTGTTCATTCTTATCTCCAATTGGAAAATTGCTCTCTCTAACTCTCTCTCTCTCTCTCTTGACTAAGTTCATGTGAACACCTTTCTAAAATTTTGGACAGAATTATATTATATATATTATTAAAAATAGAGACATTACAGGAATAATTTAATTAGCATCGCATACATCTTCTAAGCTTTCAATTAACTTTTTTTGGGGGTGGTTTTACTTTTTTAATTAACTGAGTAAATGATGTACGGGGGTAGTAGCGTAGCTTCCCATTACTCGGGCCAGTAACTTTTAAAGAGAAGTTGAGTGACTGCAGCTTGGGGACTTCATTGTGTCAGATTAATTGAATGAGCCGGCCGCGTCTAGTAGATAGAAATTGCTCTGATTCAATATAGGAAAGGTCGTATAAGGTTTGTGTGTCGACCTGGCTGGATCCTTCGGCGGAAGTAGAGAGGTTATTTGCTGTTTCCTCCTCAGGCTCCAGCTCCCGGGGCCCCGACCGCAAATTGGTTTTAGCCCCCGTCCTCAGACCACTTCCAGGCAACTCCCAGCCTCCAGGACCCCGGTAGGAGCCCTTCAGGCACTGAGTGGATGTTTACAGAGGGAGTGAGGGGAGGGAATGTTCCCGTGTGGGCGTGCTACGGGGAGGGGGTGATAGAGAGGGTGGAAAAGCGCTCCTCAAAAACCCCCTCCCCCCCGCACCATTCTTCTTCTTCTTCTTCTTCCAGAGATCCCTGTTCCCTACTGACGGGTTAAGATGGGCGAGCCTGACAGGATTCAGTACAAGAAACACTTCCCTACCACATCTCCCTCAAAACTACATGGCTTAGCGTAGGAGGCCTTCAACCCTTGCAAAATAACAATAAAAATATAGGAGAATAACTGTCAAATATCTGACTAATCAGTCATGAATGATTCGTCAGTCAATGAACATTGAAATAAAAGCTAAGTAATGGTCAATGAAAAAATTATTAAAAATTAACGACGAATGACAACCCTCCACCTTGCAATAGATAAGCTAAAAATAGTAGAATCTGAAATTTGGGAACAATAATGGATACTAGACTTAAGTTTTGGGCACATATACTTTTGCGAACAGATATTATTGGAAAATTCTCACAGAAAATAAGAGAAAAAAAAGAAATAAAGATACCATGAACTATTCACTAATTCATGCTAGTCTTAGAAGATTCTATAATTTGTGTAACAAATATACAAATATTTATTATATAAATTATTNAAGAAGATATATTTATATGAAACCGACGTTATTGGCTTGTCTTGGCTATCTATCTGGTAGTGGTCTGCCAATTTGGGGCCAACAAATATAACCTTTAGATTGCATACCGTACATATCTATCTTAAATGAAACATGCAAAATATTGTTAGAGTGCGCTGCTTCTGTGGGGTAGACATTTCATTTTTGTTAGATTTAATAACAACCTTGTATATATCGCTTATAAACCGAAATACATTAATATAATATTAATAAATTAATGTAACGAATAGTATCTATTGGTATTTAAATGACCAGTCTAAGTGATAATTCGTTTAAGTAATACTTATTTTCAATGGAAGTATTGAAGTGTTCTTTATCTAAGTTACTTTGTCAGTGTATTAGGGAGGATTATCCAGACACCATCTCCCCTCAGTGCAGGGGGCGCACAGATGAAAAACAAGCTCATTGTTGTTGCTCACTCATTCATTCGGTAATTAAGGGCGGAATAGGTTGTGAGCTGGTGTTGTCGGTCGGGGTGCCGGGGGGGTAATGAGGTGGTGTGATGTCACTCGCCAAACAAAGTGAGCATGGGGGGAGGGGGGGTGTTGTGGAGGTGGACCTTTGTGTGAGGGCCTACGGTTCTACCCACAAGCCGGCTTTGATCATTTTCATGGCGTTTCTGCGATAATTATGGCCGGGTTATCGGTGGACAACGCGCTCCCACGGGAATTTCGGGAAACTTCGTGATGGTAATTGCCCATTCGCTTGCACTGCTTCCAATGGCCGTCCGCAGGATCAACAGATGATGCGTGCTCCTCCTGCTTCCATGATCTTTACTTACTTCTAGTGACTTAAACTGACATTGCGGGTTCGAAGATCAACCTGGTGAGAATTTATTGAGAAAGGAATGTGTGTTCCCTATTCTAGGATAGTTTACAAGAAAGTACAGTTGCAAATAGATAGCACCTCCCTCCATGACACAAATGGTTAAACGGGAGGTAAAATTTAAAAAAATTGTACAACAAACTTTTTATTTGTAGCGGACAAGGATCTTCCGAATGAGGCTTTCTTCAAATAAAAAATACACATTCCTTTCTTAAAAAATCCACACCAGGTCGATTTTTCATCAGGAGTTCACCAAGAAGTTTTAAAAATTCAGAGTAAAGGCATTCGTAAATTAATTTTCTAATGTTCTACGTGTTTGATCACACATAAATACTTAAGTTTGTCTGGACAGCATCAAAAATATTTTACAATAAATATAAAACTTATAGATAAAAAATAAAAGATAAATTTAAAAAAAAATTATGTACTACTTGCTTACCCAATGGGGTATTTATTTCAAAACAGTTTTATATTAGTTTACATACATATCATATTACACTAAATTTTGTTGGGGACATGATACAAAAGTATAGAAAAATCTCTCCAAAAATCTCTAGAGAATGATTTTTTTTCACATTTACTTTTTATCTTATTTTAAAACGAGTAAACAAATTTCAAAAGTTGGGTTTTAGAATTAACATAATTTTTATTTTAAAAATCTATAGGGAATTAACTATTTATCAAATAAATATTTTTCAAATGATCTCTTTTGAATGGGTATGAGAAAGTATTAGGATTACAAAATGGAATGGAAGGATTATAAATATTGTCATTTCTACATGTAATATTGGTTACGTTAATAAAGTGGTTGATTTAAAATATATCCAACATTTGTTAATGAAAGATATTTTTCGATAATTTTAGAAATGATGACTGAACTGCTTACTGCCAAAGAGAGGTATGAACTTGAAAGTCCGGCATACCAACTTACTGGAACCATCAATCGTAGCTCACGGCTGGAAAATCCGCTGAAATCAGGGGGATGTTGGAGCTGTGGGAAGTAGGCATTCAGAACACACTTTGCACCCCATCGGTGGAGGTATGTTGAACAAGGGGTGTTCCTCCTCAACTACGGCAAACACTGTTCAAAAGGGAGAGTAGGAGGGGGCTGGTCGCACCTTAAATAACTAAGTTAGGGTCTGCCCCTTCCCTCTCCCACAGACCCTGAAGTTTGACTAAGGGCCCGTTTAGGTCCGTTTGCCGGGTGGTGGGGGGGAGGGGGCTAAATCCCTAGAAAATTAATTGTCGGACTCTCCCCCCCCTCCGCCGTGCCCATTGTCCTCGGCGCGGCTCTGGAAGCACGCCGCTCTGAGCACACGCCAGGACCTTCTGTCCTGCTTCTTCCGAGAGAGATGCTTTCCCGCCAACGCGAGTCTCCTTGTTTAGCCGCTAGAGTGCAGTGGGATAACTAATTGTTTATATGATTCAATATAGGTAGGCCTTGCAAAGTAACGTTTTCAGCAAGATGTGTCTGTAACAGCCCTCCAATGCACTGGAAAGGCATGTTTTAAACATAAACATATTTAGATGTCCACGTAGCCTTCCGCGGCCTTCAAGAATATTCATTAATACTTCTTTCGGGCTTGACCATGGTGTAAAGTTAATTTTTGCAAAGCTTTCGCACATCTTGTGATGGCTTCTTCAGGGCTGAAAGTAGAATGACACATGACATTCTACTTTCAGCGGATATGAAGCCATCACATGATGTGCGAGAGCTCGGCAAGAAATAACTTTACTTATTGGTCAAGCCCGAAAGAAATATTTATTAATATAAGCATATTATTCATCTTTATCTTTGGAGTCACAGATTCATATTATTTCCAAAGCTTTATGATCCCAAAATTCTCAATGGAAACTGCAAAGTTTGATCGAAGGTATAGTTTATCATGACTCTAGTCTTAGAGACTAACTCCTTTCATCACCGTCATTGTCCTAAAGAAGACCTAAAATTTACGTGGTTGAAACGTTGGCAACAATATAAACTGTTATAAACAAGATAAATCTTAATTCACATTTCATAATAAATGAATAAAATGAATAAATTTACATAATTCCATAAGCACAAGATGATTTTTTGGTCAGATAAAAAGGCCGAAACCGAAAATTTTCCTAGTTTTAATTAATTTTAGCAAGCTCGTACAGAATTAGATTAAATATTATTTTCAGAAATGTAAAATCTAACAAATTTAATATTTTATTGTAAAATTTAATAAAATATTGTATCCTTAGCAAGATTGTAAACTCAACGAAAAACAAATAGTTTAAAAAAAAAACAACCTAAAATACTAGAAGAAAATAAATTCCTGTTTAATTATAGCATTCCGTGGAATCTTCCTCTTTAGAACGGGTGAATAACAGAAACATAACCGTGAAGAAGGAATTCTTACTTCTCCGCCATTTTGTTGCTGTCATGCCCCTAAGGGTCTTAATGAATTCATAACCCCAGCATTCTAGAAGGGTTCAAAGTCTAATCCACCAATTCCTGCTGATTTGACGCCATCAGTGATGTTTATGAAATTCCAAGTTCATCGCCTTGCTAAATCATCGCCCTCCTTCAAATATTTCTATCGATTTATACAAAATCGCCTCTAACCGAAGTTAGAGAAGAGACTCTTTGTTCCCGCCAAATTCTAATTCTCCACTTAAGGCAATCTTGACATTCTCCTAGTCTAAACATGAGGCCTTCAGTTCATTGAAACTCATCATTGCTTTTCCTGTAGAAAGATTTTAAAAAGATAAAAGGTATTCATGCATGTATACAAGTACATATCCTAAACCCTGACTTATGAATACATTCTAATTAAGGGCAAAAACGAAAAATATAAGTAATAAATGATAACTATAAATAAATAATTAAGTACGCTGTTATAAATATAAAAAAAATAATTCAGCTATTGTTTAATATGAATTTATATAACTTAAATAAATCTCTGTAACAATAAAATATAATCGAGTCCAATTAATGAAAAACCATATGAGGAGAGTATTCTATGGAATTTAGTATTGGGAGCTGAAAAAATAAAACTAATTTTTACACAAAAATATATTTTTTATTATCGCCAATATTTCGGCCTTAATTTCAAGCCTTCATCAGGACAAATGTGGTAATAGGAAAAAAAAGAATCCCGCTCTAGGGTCACCGATTCATGACAAATTCCCATTAGAATTTTCGTTTACAAATCAGTTTCTAATTCTTCAGTTCTCAAGAACGAATCTCTAACTGACCTCTTACCATAAAGCTCGATGGTCAGCTAGTTACCTCCAAATAGAAAAATCATATATTTTTTTTAACAGAACTTGGTTAAGCTTAGTGGTTAACACTTGGAAAACTTTTCAGATTTTCTCGGATAAAAAAAAATCATATAATTAATCAGGTTGAACACTTGTAAGTTCTCTCTGTTGTCCGAGTCTGTTCAACAACAAAAAAAAAAAAAAAATAGCGTGAAGGTGAAAATTCTTCAGCACGCACTTGCTTCGGAGAGTGTGTCTCGTTTTGGCCCCCCCACTCCCTCTAGAATTCCTCCAACAAAAGCTTTCTCGTCGAGTCTCGCAGTGCCGTCGGAGAAGTTGTAGGGCGGATTGAAAAGACAATTGGTCGGTGGGGGGTTGGGGGGGGAGCAAGTGTAGCAATCAGTGTGCTGGGGGTGGGGGGTTTTGGT
>KZ807288.1:193603-211266 GCA_000696205.2 Oncopeltus fasciatus | reverse complement strand
AGAGGACGTCCTGTCCCTAAGTTCACATTTCCATGAGGTTAATAATTAAGGTTTTTTCACTAATACTATTTTTCCTTTTGAACATTGAGAAGGAAAGTTTGTTGACCGTAGATATTATTCTAAGATGATTTTAGTTGGGGTTCGGTCAAGGTAGATCCAAAAAAACACAAATTTAAAAAATGTATTTTTTAATAAAGGATTATCTGCCAACGTTTCGGCTTACATTGTAAGCCATCTTCAGGACTATCATGAAGATGAGAGAGGACGTCCTGTCCCTACGTTCACATTTCCATGACTAAAAGATGGCTGAAGATGGCTTACAATGTAAGCCGAAACGTTGGCAGATAATCCTTTATTAAAAAATACATTTTTTAAATTTGTTTTTTTTTGGATCTACTTTGACCGAACCCCAACTAAAATCATCTTAGAATAATATCTACGGTCAACAAACTCTCCTTTTGAATGGACACTACAGTTTTACCAAAACAGTTGTCAAGGTGTGGAACTAACATCTCTAGATTCTAAAACTTAGAAAGCACTATGTTTCTTATTTTATTCTATTCGAACATATGAAGAGTTACATTAGAGCCCATGAAGAGTTACTACAATCATCATTATGGTTAATAAAGAGATGTTCTTCCCTTTAAATTATTAATTTTTCGAAATTGGATAAATTAACTAATCTTACAATCAAACTTAAAAATAATATTAAGCTTTATTGTATATAATAATATCTTTAAATATGATACTGACTTCTTCCTTAAACCGAGCCTAGTGATAAAGCACAATCACGGCTCGAAGGTGAAGTTCCTGGCTAGATACCTTCCAGAGAATTGATTTTATTTACTACAATAATGTTTTAGATCAGAATACAGGTGTAAAATCTCATCTTCTGATGTTTATTATATATAATATTTTTATGAATACAAAAAAACATTTTAAAATATTAGGAAAAAAATAGGGGGATTGGGCACTCCTTTCCTATTGTTATCGGAAAACCTACGTTATTTTTTTCAACTTTTAATAATAAATTATATAATTTCTCTAATTTCAATCATTTTTAAATTAAACTCACTGATATTGAAATATTGCTTTTAATTAAGCAGATAATTTATACTGTGAATATTAACCAGCAGATTACTTGATACTAAAAACATGTAAAAAGTAATTAATAATAAAGTTTTATTTATTTAAATAAAAAATTTATTTGATGTATCGTTTCACTCTAGTAGATGGTTAACTCATAACCTTCAGTATGATTATGATTTAATAAATGTTATCTTGTTTTAAAAAATAAATAATTTTATAATGATGTGTACTATAACTGTAACTGCGGATACCACAAATGGCATCCAGAAAAAGCAAATATATGAAGACACAGTAAAGAAATGAAAGAGTCCAGGACTGGTATCTAATAGTGATTTCTGCGCAACCCTAATTTCCTCCTCTGAAGAAGAGAGCAGGTGGCATCCTTTACTTGACCCCTTTCCGTATAGGTCTGGTCTCTAATTACACGATTCCCTAGTCTTTAACTATATAAATCACTAATTTATTTAAATTTAAATTTTTCAGTTTAGTATTTATATCTCCATGTTTCTTTGCACAGTGGAGGGGGAAAAGTTATTTCATTATATCTCAATAATTAGATTTAATGGCCTTATTATCTTGTAGTCCTTGATTACAATGATAAATGCTCTTAGGGACACTAATTGTGGAATACACTTTATTCTTTTCTAGTTCATTGGAAACTATAATTCCAAAATATCATAGAAAATTTATTCCTTATTGTCGTTAAATTATCAATGAAAATGAATATTTCTTTAATAAAAAAGGAATTTAAGTTAAAAGTTACTTGGAAAAACAAAGACGAAATGAAATCTGAGTTTCACGTCACTAATAAACTCAAGAAAGTCTCAAAAAGTCGAGAGTTATAAAAGGTATATGAGAGACCAATGCAAGAGGGGCTAAAGATGAAGAAATATTTCAGATGGTAAGTTTGTCTTGGGACGCTGGAAAGAAGAAATTAAATTAAATGTAATATTTACTCCCGTTAATGGAAAATATTTGGAGGAGATTTTGGGAATAAATCTTCGATACTGTGTATTGCTGCAAGAGTACAAAAAAAAAAAAAAAAAAAAATCGAAAGCGAAAAAAGGCATTTCAAAAGCGAAATTGTGTTGGGAAAAAAATTAAATCTCTTTAAAATCTGTGATTTCTTTTAAAGATCGTTGTAAGACTTTCTTCAACCATACTTAATTATTTTGATGGAAATTCTTATTAAGATATTCTAAAAAGGCAAACCCGAGGTGTTTTGCTCGGTGGTGAGTGGAGGGCAGCGCTGGAAGAAAAAAAAAACTTTTAATGAATTAACTTTCCCTGGTGGCCCAAGTCATTACTTATTTCTCCCTTAATAAACAATTAGTGTAAATCAATTTAATTTTCTTTTGGATTTCATTTTTTCGTTTTATTATTATTAAGTACCATCTTCTCTTTATTAGTATAATTAAAAGTCTAACAATCGTTATAAATTTGTATTAATAATGAATAGTTATTGTATTATTTCTAATAATTAAATGATTATTGTTTTATGGTCAATATAATAATGGAAGGTAAAACCAAATTCTAATGAATTAAAGAAAGCCAATTTTTAATTGCACAAGTGTCAAAAGAGTTATATGAGGACTTTACCAATGTAGGATCGGTGAAAATTTTTCAAAAATCGAGTCATGATACTAACATGAACAGCTAAATTTCCAAAAGGAATACCTTCAAAATGGACTTCTGCGAGTAGGATTCGAACTGAGAACCACAGAAACTTTTCCCTACGAAATTTTACTGAAATCTGAACATTCACTCATTCAAGGATTTCATATTATTGAAACCGAATTCTGCTTTCATTAAAATTGTTTGAAATAATTAATATTTGGTTGGAATCAGGGTAGTGGAAGTTGGGACTTTGAGGTGGTTCAAAAATGACAATAATTATATATTTATTTGTTCCAGAATCTTTATGGATCATAATATGTATAAAATGTATTTTTTAACCATTGTGTAATACAATATTTTTAGAAAAAGAAAGCCTGTTAAAAAATACAATTATGAATTCAAATGAAGAGTTTTTGATCGTAGAGTTTATTAGTAGTTTTTTTTTTTTGGGGGGGGGGGGGATTTTGTCAAGATTGATCCAAAAATACAATTAAAAATAAATATGCATTTTTAAAAATTATATCCAACGTTTCGGCTCGCATTGAACTGAAGAGTCATGAAAATTTTATCCAGGTGACACGACGCTCCCTTTCGCCTTCATGATAGCCCTGGAAATGGCTTACGATGTAAGCCGAAACGTCGACAGATAATTAAAAAAAACATATTCTTTTAAATTGTACTTTTTGGATCAACCTTGACCGAATCACAACACAATTTTTAAATTCTTGTACATCCCACATATATCTAGTGATAAATATAAGTGTTTGAAAAATGTAATTGAATCTATGGGGCTATCTAGAGGTTGACATTCCATTGTAAACATCTATAGCTCAGGACAAGCTTTTATTTATAATTAAAAGCTTGCTTTGAGCGGGATTTGAACCCTCAGTATCAGAATTGCAAGAACCGAACAGATCACATGATGTCGCCTTATCGTCCATCTAAATAAATGAGTAATTAACGAACATCAAATTATTTAAATAGTTGGTATGGTAAGTCTTTTTTATTTATTTACATGGGAAATTATTGTAATCAAAATTGAAATTTATATTTTCAATTAAAGTATTTCCTAAAGCAATCAGATCAAACTAAAGTAATAAAGTATTGAAATTATCACTACTCAAATAATATGCATCATTATCACATTTAATATTAACCTGCACATTAAAAGTTACACAAAATGTGTAGAATGTAATTACTAATAAAGCTTTATTAAATTAAAATAAAAATCAATTTAAAGGCTGTTTCATAATTCTGCATGACTTTTTTTTTTTTCTTTTTTTCTTTTTTTCCCTAATTTAGATTTATATTCAATGTTGTTTCTTCCTATAATAAGTTAATTCTGATCCTCAGATCGTAGGAAAATTATTGAATTTTATATATATTCATTCATTCATGTGTCTCTCTCTCTCTCTCTCTCTCTCTCTCTCTCTCTCTCTCTATATATATATATATATATATATATATATATATATATATATATTATTACTATCAATAACTGGCAGCATTTTTGATTATTTAAATACTGTCGATTGTCAGTTGTCTGGAGTATTTAAGATGGAAAACTAGAGGCGCGTTAGGCGCAGCAGATAAATATGGAGTACGTGCCAAGCCCGGTGGATGCCGCGAACGGCTCGACCAAACGGCAAAAGAAAGTTTCCCGAGAGTCATATTTAATGTTTCCTGGCCGGGGTCCAGGAACGGCCCAGGCGTTAAATCAAAAGGCCTACTGCCCGTGGAGTTCTAATAGCCCGTACATCTCTCCCCCCCCTCCCCACCCAGCACCCGTGACGCACACACACCTCCAGTCGTCTGCATAATGGCGCCGAGAGTGATCAGCTGAGTGGCAAATAGCGCGGGCTTCAAGATTCCTCAACTTAGGTTAGATATGAGTGGTACAGTCGTTAATGCCAACTCACGAACATCACTTTCAGCGAGCAGCAAAGTAGGTAGGTTGAAGAAAAGGAAGACTCATAAATATACTCATAATTGATCATTTATAGACATCATTGAGAATATATTTTAAAATATAAGATATAATCCAGCACATCGTAGAGGTTTGCCCAGTTTATTAGAATTACTTCACTAGGGAAGGCATTGGAAGAAATATGGCAGAGTGCCTTGGGAACAACCCCTCTACAATGGATGGGCTGTTAAACTTTCTTAAAAAAGCAGGTATAGCCTGGAAAATCTAAATTAAAGAATGAGATATTATTTATTATTTTAGTTAATAATAATTTATTTATTATAATTTATTAAATATATAATAATAATATTTAAATAAATAAAAATCCATTAATTTAGGTTGTTATAGTGGTCGAAATAATCCTGATTCCTGTATTTTATTAACTAATTTATAGTAAACATATTAAAGGGTATTTATAGGGCGTAATAACCTAGAAGTTGATTGCCCTTCAATGATCTACTACTACTACTACTATAAGATATAATTTTCTTTAAGAATGATTAAGATGATAAGCCCCTCACGAGCCAGGTTGAGGGACTGTTTCTTCAAAGCATCCTGACAAGCATCTCCATCCGAAGCGGCTTCCTGGAGGAGGGGATTCCAGGATGAAACCGGGGATTCGTTATTTCCTCCCTTAACTTACATACTAGCCTCTACTGAGATCCCGACCCCCTAGTGGATTGTATTGCCATCAAAAATGGAGAAATACTTTAGATGTGTTGGATTCGTGGTAAGATCAATTTGGAGGGAACTAGCTACAAGCCCGTTACCTTGAAGCCAGGTGGAGGGTTGCTTCCTCAAAGCATCCTTAACAAGCTTCTCCATCCGGAGCGACTTCCTGGAGGAGTTGATTCTAGGGTATGTAGTGTTTGTGACCCTGCGTTACAAATAAGCGAGTTGTGTACTGCACACGATAAGATAATGAAAGGAAATGCCATACGTTCAGGACTTGTTTTAATTTATTATTATCATAATTTTTTTTATTGTTATTCTCTAACAGAAATTTCATTATTGTCTAAACATAGAGATATTATATTAAATAATATTTGATGATTATAATTACTTTATTCATTCATTAGTTAGTTAATTACTAATGTAAAATATTTTATATTTTATCTTATAACCCTGAAGAAAAAGGATGGGGCGGACGGGGGTTCTGCCTTTGGGACCTGGAAGGTTTGGACGGCTGGTCCCACCGTGCACACCCTCGTTCACAGGCCAGGCATTTAAAGACTTATCCAGATGGACTTGCCATGAGCTGTAAGTCAATTACGGAGGTCGAATCAGTTTGGATGCCTCGTGCTGGGGCTCTCCGTTTGTGTCTCCTTCTTCATGGCTGCATCCCAATCGCGTTCTGGAACCTTCATCATGTTTTTGCTTTTGTTTTCTTGCTCTCTTCTTTCGCACTCTTTTCATCGATACCCCACTTAAATGGCATTAAATACCCAAGTGGTGGCATGCAAAAAAAAAAAAAAAAAATACCCCGAAGAAATGGTAGTGAAAGCATTCTTCTGGTGTTATAATTAAAATATGTAAGAATATTTTTCCACATAAAACTATAAAAAATAGTTGTGTATTTTTAAAATCATTCAGAAGTTTTCTTCAGTTCAAATTTTTGTCTGCAAAGACAATGAAGAGGTTCTTATCACCTTAATGGAAATGGTATAGAAATCGAAGTAGGAGGCAACGTCGCGAAACTAATTTTTTTTTTTTTTTTACATAATGAGAAGTTAATTTAGGGTTTGAATTGAATTCTATCATACCCTAGAATTCAGAAGTCAATTCTAGAGTATGACAATTTAAACAAAAATCTGGAAGAAATCTAAAATTAGTTGACGTTTAGGGAAGATAATGCCTGTAGAAAAAGCAGGTGACAGACCAAATCCCCAGGACCCTCTGGACGAGAATCAAGCTAAAAACGTTCTAAGAATACTTTGGATGTGTTTCTGAATACTGTTTCTGTTTTATCAAGTCTCCATTTTCCCTGGTATTTCCCACACACATTGGGGTGAAAATTGAGTTAACTTTAGAACGAGAAGCAATATAGTTGGCCGGAAAATGTCCTTCATTCCTTGTTCATATTATTTTCAGGAGGAACTATTCAATTGTAACTGAATATATTTAAATTTCATTAGCAAACCTAAAAATTAGCTGAGAGAATTGGAGTAGATCATGTGGTACTAAAATACATGGTTGAGCCAATTCTCTTGTGTTCTCTGCGAATAATAAGGTTCCATATATACAAATTTATGACGTCACATATTATTTTGAATTCTGTGAGTAAATATGTGAAACTTTTTGCTTTTATTAAAGATACATACAGTTCTTAATGCAATATATATAAGTAGGTGTGTGTGTGTGTGTGTGTTTTAGTGTGCCTATGGGTATTTAGGTTATATTTTATAAGTTTTTTGGCAGCATGAAGAGTATTTACAAAATAATAAAGCCCTCGTTTTTTCATCAGATAATTAACATTCATTATTACAACATATTCATTCCATTTTTATATGAACCAAGCAAACTACCCCAATAAATTTCCCAATTAAGTGTTTTTATAGATTAAACTGTCATTGATAATTTTAGTCATATTTTTCAAGACAAAATTAAAATTTGGTTTTATGATAAAAACTGACTGTGTGGGATAATATACCTACAAATGGTGTTACAGACAAGCATAACGATTATATAGTTTTAAATGGATTTATAGGACATTTCTGTTTCTAGTGTGAAAAACTAGCTCACCATTTTAATATACAAATTAATTTTATTTTAAATAAGTAATTATACATGAAGAAATTTATGTTAACTTAAAAATAATAAACATGCTGGTAAAGCTTGAAGAGCACTTCATGAGATAACTGTTGAAAATAAAAATATGAATTGGGAGAAGAATCAGAAAAGGACATGTTCTGGGATGTTTTGAATTTATTAGTATTATTCCAAATTGAATTTAAAATTGTATGGTACAATTTATCTTATTGTTTCAAATAAGAAGTGAACTCTTTTTGTTTTCCTCTTTTGCGAAGAACACCACTCCCACCCTCTGAGTAGCCATTGATTTCGAATAATCCAGCGGTTTTATTAGGGCAGGTCTTCAGTCGCCCACCGACGGGGCGGGTTTATCGCCGCGAGGAGTACCGTGAGGGGTTATCCCAGGATCATACATACCCATGAAAGTTAAAATTTACTGCTGTTCCGTCATTGTTGAGTTTTAGTGGCCCTTCCACAAGCTGTGCCGGTGGATCAACAAGAACCGCCCCCTGTAAATCTGCCCCCCCCCCCCCCCCCACCATCCTGACTGAGAGGGAGATCCAATCGTCCGCATCCTATAACGCATCAATCCTGATTTATGGCTCTTCATTTTAACCTAACCTTGATTTTCTCTTTCTTTTGTCTCATACGTCATATGTTTTTTTTTTTAAGCGACTCACAACCTCCAAGGGTTGTGGATTTTTTTCCAACTTATAAAAATTCAATGCCACACAGAGTTACTAAACAGAAATGAAGCCCTTCAAGACAGGATGCACTATAATGGTTTTTAACCTATGTTTAACAATTTATCTTTTGTGACTTTTTAATTACCACTTTGCTTTTATGTTACACAACCATATAGTAATTGTCATTTTTTATAACATAATATGTTAAAAAAATGTTATAGCAGATTGCTGAGCGTTATTTGGTAAATTATTACTAGCTATTATTTAATGGATTGTTGTAGAAAAATATATATAATAATATTTAAAGAAAAAAAAAATTTAATCAATAAATGCATTAATTTAGGTTGTTATAGTGGTCGAAATAATCCTGATTCCTGTATTTTATTAACTAATTTATAGTAAATATATTAAAGGGTATTTATAGGGCGTAATGACCTAGAAGTTGATTGCCCTCCATTATGATCTTCTACTACTGTATATATAAAATAAAAAACTGCGATCTATAGAAAGCAAGAACAGCTGGGATAAAGAGTGCAGTGAACACAGAAAAAGAAAAAATCACCAGGAGTAAAATTTTCGGGTGTTTCTCGCTCTTCGTCAGTGAGGAGTGAAGAGTATCAAGATGAAAGAATCTTCACTGCATTCTTTATCCCACCTGTTATTGTTATAATATATATATATATAGGTCATTCTTGGAGAAGGATTTGGTTATGGAATTTTAATAAATAAAAAAGTTTTTATTAAAGCTAACGTTTTCGCGTAAATTCCTGCCTAAATTATTCATTTTCCTCAGATTCGTAGTTATTGACTACTTGTATTTTAACCTGCCATAAAAAGTAAATCCAACTCATTTTGGTGCCGTTTTGATGAATAATGAAAGAGGCCCACCCCATTACTTCTTGTGTTCAGTTACGCCTTGTAATTCTAAAAAAATTGAACTTTGATTTATAAAATTGTGCTGATTTTCATTACTTGTAAATAAATATTATTCGCAGTTCAACAAAAAGTTTTCAATAACGATCTTAAAGAAAGAAAATAAACTTTATTCTGGGACTGACAGAGTCCCCTTGAATAACAGTAAGTGAATTTTACAAAAGGCCTTTTCTGGTTTAAAAATATACATTAATATAAATAAAAATTATTTATAGAAAGAAGTGTGGAAAATTAAATAAATACTTAAACAAAAATACCATATCCTCGAGCCTGACATTGTAAGTTAATAAATATTCATTAACAACATGATTAGGGAAAGAAAAAGAAAAAAATAAATATGATAATGTAGTTGTGGTTTATTACCCCACTCAAATTTTATTTTAATTTAAACAATTAATAAGAGGGAATAGAATAAAAAGTGTGTTGGAAATTTAATAAGTTATCTAGCTCGTCCCGGTGGGGTAATGGGAACATACCGGCCCGGAAAACAGGAGATCCAGGTTCGAGTCCTGGCTGAAACAGATAGACTTTTTATTCCATTCCCTCTCATTAATTGTTTAGAAAAAAATAACGATTAAAGAAAAATCTTAGCCGTTCAATCAGCTTTTGAAGTCGACGTGCCGAATTCCATTTGATTCCAGATCTTTAAATTAAAATATTTAAATCAGATAAACACCCCAAATTGAAATTGTTTGATTTTGCTGTGTAATTATTAAAATAAATTTACTTATCAATTAAAAATAATCTGTTGAAATTCATTTGTTTAAACTATATAACACCCACTGCAGCGAAAAATGTTTTCTTGCTCTATACATTTCAGATAATAAGAAGTAATATATTTACCATTTCATCTTCCGGGTTGGACCGAGTCAAATTGTTGTTATTTGCCGAGCTTTCGCACATCATGTGATGGCTTCTTCAGGGCTGAAAAGAATCATTCTCTTCAACCCGGAAGATGAAATGGTAAATACATCTGACGACCGACGAAGCCTACGTGAACAACAAGAAGTAATATAGCCTGAGGGTGTGCACAAATATGCATCTGTGTGATATTAGATGTTTTTTTTTTGTTGGGGTTTGGTCAAGGTAGATTATTAAAGAAATACAAATTAAAAAAAAAAGGTGGATTTTTTAAATTATCTGCAAACGTTTCGGCATGCATTGTAATCTTCAGGGCTTCCTATCATTAAGGCGAGAGGGGATGTCCTGTCCCTAAGATCACATTTTAATGACAGACATTTTTCAGTTAAGAAAATGTGATCTTAGGGACACGACGTCCCCTCTCGCCTGAAGATGGCTTACAATGTAAACCGAAAAGTTGGCAGGTAATTTAAAAAATACATTTTTTTTTTAATTTGTATTTTTTTGGATCTACCTTGTCAAAACCCCAACAAAAGAAACATCTAAATATAATATTTACGGTCAAAAATACTCTCTATTTGTGCATTTTTGTGTGTTTGTGATTGACCTAGAATTTTTATAGCTTTTAACTTTTTTTTTTCCCCTTGACATCACTAACTCTCTTTTTAGCTAACTACATTCTCTGTTTCAAATACAAGAGTAAAGCAAACTTCAAGTGCAAAAGGCGAAAAAAATCTGTCTGAACGTTTTTATCTCATACCGTAGCTTTATCCCAGTATAGCTGACCTTTGGGGCGTCGGTAAGCGTGTGGGGTAGTGTGAGTGTGGGGTGGGGGGGCATTAACCAAACCCTGACCACTGACCGGTGAAACAAGATAAATGTCAGAAAGGATTCAGGTATGCCCCCCTGCCCTCCGGTCCGTGAGAGATCTTCCGCCGACCCAGGGGTGGGCTACCCTTGGCCTGTTTGTACTCCACCCCCTCAAAGATTTCTCACTCGTATTGTTCTATCATGGACTAATTTACGAAGGAAGAAAAGGGAGGAGGAGTGTGTGAGAATTGAGAAGGTCAGGGAGAAAAGACATAGGGATCGAGAGAGAGAAATAAAGAGATGGAAAAACGAGGAAATAAAGAAGATAAAAAAAGAGGTGGGATAAGAAGAGCTATAGGGAGGATAAGGAAAGAAAAGGATAATTATAGGAATTAGGGTAGAATAGGACTGGGGATAGAAGTTAAAAGAAGAGCGAGAGAGCATGTGAGAGACAGACAGAGAGTAAGAAAGAGTGAGAGGTAGTGAGGGGGAGGTTTCTAGGTTTAAGTTACTAGGTCGGTAGGTATAAGTTGCTAGGTTGCATGGTTTAAGTTACTAGGTTGGTAGGTATAGGTTGCTAGTTTGCATGGCTTACGTTACTAAATTGGTAGGTAAAGGTTGCTACGTTGCATGTTATATGTTGCTGGGAATAAGTAGCTAGGTTAAAGTTTCTGGGTTATTAAGTATGTTACTAGGTAAAGATAGCTAGGTTGCATGGTATATATTGCTAGGAATATGTAGCTAGTTTAAAGTAGCTGGGTTGCTAAGTATGCTACTAGTTATAAGTTGCTAGGTTGCTTGGTATAAGTTACTAGATTGGTAGGTAAAGGTTGCTAGGTTGCATAGTATAAGTTACTAGATTGGTAGGTTAAGTTTGCTAGGTTGCATGGTATATGTTGCTATGAATAAGTAGCTTTGTTAAAGTTTCTGTGTTACTAAGTATGTTACTAGGTATAAGTTGCTAGGTTGCATGGTATAAGTTACTAGATTGGTAGGTAAAGGTTGCTACGTTGCATGTTATATGTTGCTGGGAATAAGTAGCTAGGTTAAAGTTTCTGGGTTATTAAGTATGTTACTTGGTATAAGTTGCTAGGTTGCATGGTATAAGTTACTAGATTGGTAGGTAAAGATTGCTAGGTTGCATGGTATATGTTGCTAAGAATATGTAGCTAGTTTAAAGTAGCTGGGTTGCTAAGTATGCTTCTAGTTATAAGTTGCTAGGTTGCTTGGTATAAGTAACTTGAGAGGTAGGTAAAGGTTGCTAGGTTGCATAGTATAAGTTACTAGATTGGTAGGTTAAGTTTGCTAGGTTGCATGGTATATGTTGCTATGTATAATTAGCTTTGTTAAAGTTTCTGTGTTACTAAGTATGTTACTAGGTATAAGTTGCTAGGTTGCATGGTATAAGTTACTAGATTGGTAGGTAAAGATTGCTAGTTTGCATGGTATATGTTGCTAGGAATATGTAGCTAGTTTAAAGTAGCTAGGTTGCTAAGTATGTTACTAGGTATAAGTTGCTAGGTTGCATGGTATAAGTTTCTAGATTGGTAGGTAAAGGTTGCTAGGTTGCATGGTATATGTTGCTAGGAATAAGTAGCTATGTTAAAGTTTCTGGGTTACTAAGTATGCTACTAGGTATAAGTTGCTCGGTAAAAGTTGTTAGGTATATTTTAATTTATTATTTATTTTTTTGTGAGTGCTCTTTGATTGTCAGTAGTCATTAGCGCGCTAGGTATAGTTACTATGTCGGTATGTGTAATATTATGTAAAATTGTAAGATTTGAAGTTGCTTGATTTTATTGTAAAATATAATTTGTTTATATGATCACATTGTATTGTGGGTCTTCTATTATATTTAATACAATTGATAGATATTATTATATTTTATGATAGACTTCATTGTTATTTCTATTCATACATACACATACACTATTCATATCAATATAATTAAATTAAATTAGGCTGACCCTTAGTTTTATCATAGTTTTACCTGAAGTTTTATCCGCAAGTTATGTAAAAAGAGTATTTTATTTCGTAAATCTAAATGGTCCTACGGCACAACGTGCAAAAAAAAAAACTTTTTTTTTTTTTATCTCATTAGGTGATATAATATTCTCTCCAACAAAATCAATTTAAAAAAAAATGTAGAAAATATGAGTTAAATAAAATGGTATTTATCTCACTATAATAAAATCAAATTAGATATTCGTAGAAATACTTTTTTGCTCTTTTTGAACAACGTTCACTATTTATCAATATTTAGTAGTTAAAAATCTTGTCCTTTAATTCAATTGTATTACTTAGATAAAATAGCTATTAGCGAAGTTTCTGTATGAAAATCCTAAAATTGAGACTTTCACAATGGCCTAATCTTAAGCACATTTTGTAATTACATTTTTTTTTTTTTTTTTTTTTTGGGAGTCCTCTTGTAGGTGAAAAACGGTGAGGTTCAATAAATATATTTTAACATATTTGCAATCACGAAAATTACCACAAAAATACATACCCTAAAATTCATTAAATGTATGCGTTATTTTATTTGGAATGAAGGAGTGAATTAATGTAATATTGAAGGAGAATTAGTTTATTTGTTGGAAATGATCAAAATCATTTGTCACAAATACTTGTGTAGCAGTAAATAACAGATAATTATACCCCTGAGTTAGTTGGCAGAGTTTACAATCTAATTTAAATTTAATTTTCCTCACTGGAAAATGGTAAATTTATGTTTTTCGAATTGACTCATATTAAAATGCCAAGCTTTATAAATGGCCCTGTTTAGCTTGGAAGACATATTGCTCTGGGGCCTTTGAAGTTTATAAATATCTCTGCTACCATGCTCTGCCCTTTATAAGTATAGTGTGAGATGGATTTTATTTATAAGAAGGGGAGAAATGAAAAAAAAAAAAGAGAATAAACGTTGCATTGATAAAATATTCTGTATTATTCATAAAATAATCTTTATTATTTTACTTGAAAATAAACAATGGACATCAACTTTAATGTGAGTAAAATGATGAATAATAAAAATGGGTAAAATGCAGTATTTATACTACGATATTGTTGTAGTATCAATATAGCTATTGGAATCAGTGAAGCTCAACTGATAAGTGCCTTCTAAAAAATTCCAGATATCCCAAGAATCATTTACTAATCTTGCATCAGAACAAAGGGCATATTGGAGTTGACCCGGAGGTCTGATTACTGACAATTGTGAATTCTTTAGTGTTGCACAGCAACAAAAACTGGAAAAAAAAACACATAAAAACATAGCTGATAAAATAGATCACTGCTACAACAAATACAGAAAACAGAATATTATTTATTTCTAATCGCGAGGATTCAAGGAAAAACTCCAAGATAATCTAGAACCTTATTATTCTATTTCTTCTTACACAATCCATTCCGACAGTCTATATTACACATAGTCCAAATAAAATTTACTGTTTTAGAGTTTTGTTTTAATATCCATTTAAAATAATATCAATTTATCCAATTTTTTTCAAAGATTAATGGGCATCTATAAATAAAACTGTCCATGATGTGGAATTAGTCGGGGATTCGGTCGTGGAATTTGAATAAATAAAATATAATTTGATAACCAAAGAGATTTTACTGTTGCCAACGTTTCGTCCTATATTTCAGACCTTCTTTAGGGCAATGCAAGAGATGGAGGGGGAGAGTCCCCTGTTCTGAGAAAACTGAATCATAACTTATAAACGATAAATGCAAGGGAATAGATAAAAAATCATATATGTTTTTATTATATTCCCATGTATTTATTGTTTAAAATTCACGTGGGATTAAATACCACAACGAAAACAATATCTATGAAAAATAAATTAAAGCAAATAACGAGTGTCTAATAAATAGCTTGACAATGTCAGCTGCTTCGAGCATAATACGATGTATTCGTCATACTCGGAGGTTTAGACTCCCGGTACTAGTGCGTGGAATACTTAAATTTAATGAGTTATCTGGCTAGTCTCGGTGGTGTAACTGGTTAACGCGCTTGCCCGAATAGCAGGAGATCCAGGTTCGTGCCCTGGCTGAGACAGATAGATTTTTTATTCTATTCCCTCGCATTTATTGCCTAAAATTTACGTGAGATTAAATACCACAACGAAAACAAAATTTACAATTCATAACCCAATGCCACGAAGAAGGTCTGACTATTCGGTCGAATTTTGGTTTATAAATCAATTTTTATTTCTTCAACTTCAAAAATCGAATCACCTGCCAAGGCTCCTTCATAAAGTCCGATGGTCAACCAACTATCTACAAAATAAATTTGGCTTTTTTTTTAAATATTTTCATAGAGGGTGGATTTTTATCTCAGTGTTAGATAAACTCAGCTCGGAAAGCATTCCGGACAGCAAATAACCTCTTTCGTTGCTTCCCCACGAATATGTAAGAAACAATTCTTGTGCTTCACGCCTTCATCACGTGCAAGGTTTGAGTGATGACGCTTCTGTCTCGGTGACAGAACCAATGTACCAATGGACCAATGTAGCTGAGACAACACATTAACTCTTATTACAGCTCCTGCGTTAAAAGCTTTATGTTCAAAAATTGTTGGAAGACGTGGAATGTTTATTTCGAGGAAAATGTTTGTCCAGGATTAAGGTTTTAATACCATACATCAGCAGTCAAAATCATAAAATCCATGTATAAGTTTAGAAGTAATACATTTTCTGCAATATGATTACGACATCTCTTTGCATAGATATATCTCCTGTTGACGACTCCCACTTTTATTTTTAATGTTTTTAACCACATTTTATTTTATTTATTATTTATACTTATCCTTATGTACATTCAAGTGTTGATGAAGTGGAGGATTGAGCCACCTTTTAAGCGGCGCTTGTGCCTGATCCTCTGCCCTGCTCATAGTCCTCTCTTGTACCCCTGTACCTGGTCCCTAACCTCTGAATCCCTCCTCATTCTCGCCCTCAGCCTGGAAGAGACATCTGATCGAAGGACTCTTCTCTTCCCCACCCTCCATAGACGCCAGAGATGCCGCATTGAGGGCCGTACACACTCATTCATCTCTAACATCCCAGTTAGGTTTTCCTCTGGGGAAGCTGAGATTTGGCGCACGGCGTAACGCTAAACAATTAATGAGAGGGAATAGAATAAAAAAAATCTATCTGTCTCAGGCAGGAATCGAACCTGGATCTCCTGCTATCTCCGGCGTGCTTAACCATTTATTTTAATAAGACATCTAGCTCGTCCTGGTGGTGCAATGGTCAAGCACGCCGGCCCGGATAGAAGGAGATCCAGGTTCGATTCCTGGCTGGGACAGATAGATTTTTTTATTCTATATCCTCTCATTAATTGTTTAAAATTTACGTTGGATAAAAAACCACAGCCAAATTAATATTTATAAAGGTGTAACGCTAAGTATTACCTTCTATCAAAAAGTAACTGCAATCCTTCCGATGCCAAATCTTCCTTCAATTATTTACTTTAAAATAATTTTCTTTCTTATTATCATTTTTTTTAAATTCATTTTGTGCCAGAGGCAATATTTCTGTCTTTGCAGAAGTAGTGGATACCTATTTTTATTTAATTACTATCCAATGGTATCGTTTTTGTCAATAAATCTACTTCTCTGGTAGTACATTTTTTAAGCTCCTAGCAATCTTTTGTTATTATTATTATTTTTTAAACGCCTCATGAAAGATTATTCCACATTCTATTTCCTGAAATGTGTCATGGCGTTTTAGACCATCAAGTGTAACATACTTCATATATAATACTTCTTATTGTATGATGTAGAGAATTCAAATTATCTTTCATTGAATTATTATTTTACATAAGAAGTATAGAATCATTATGTCCTCACTAGAGGAAAAAATTAAATTCAACAGCATATTACATTTATTTAATTGTATTCATTTATAAAAATTAATAATGTTTTTTTTCATGTAATAATCTTATTCATACACAGAAGCAACAAAGGAAATATTTTTTTAATGTATGATAGACTTTAATATGTAAAAGAGGAATCTCAAGTGTTCTGCAGAGAAGAGAAGTGGAAATCTGGAGAAAAATAATTAAGAGAAAGATTAAAATTGCTATTGAATTCATAATTGAACTAAATTAATTTCACAGGAACGAGATGTTTTGAAAATCTTCAAATGGAGGGGAAGAAAAAAGTGAGAGAGAAAAAAAAAATGCCATTGAGAATTCTCCCTTCTGCTAGTACCTCCCCTCAAAAGATGTGGAATTCCTCGCCTTAGGTTTCGGAGAGATCTTTAACGGTTCTTTATAAAGGTGGAGGCTCTGGGGGGGGTGGGAGGGTGGCGGGGGGTGTAGGTCCCTTTGATATAACCTCTTTGGCGGGCTGGGATTTGCCGAGAGAGGATCTCTTGATAAACCAAACCCGAGTTAGGAAGCCCCCCCCCACCACCACCCTTCAATCTCTCTTTTCTTCTTTTGTTCTAAGAGATTGAGGGGTACCGACAGTAGGGGAGGGGGGAAGGCCTTTTTATGGTAAACAATATCATTGTACTTAAAGACCTGGACCAGCCTTGGGCAGAACTCTTACCTCATATTCTAGTTAATTAATTACCTAATTACTGATAACATCATAAACAAGCATAGAAATATATCATACAAATGATATCATAGAAGTATTAAAAAAAAAATTTTTTTGGGCAGATCATAGGGAAAATGGTTAAAATTTCGGCATATTTATATTTCCTACTTATTCAAAGAACTTACTAATACTAGTTTACGAATATTAGTTACTAGTACCATTAAGTTCATGCCTAATATTCTCTAAGCCAAGTAGACCATAGGAGCTGCAAAATACAATAATAATTAATAAATATTTAATTTAGTTGTGGTATTTTATCCCACGAAAATTTCAAACAATTATTGAGAGGGAATAGAAAATAAAAAACTATCTGTCCCAGCCAGGAATCGAACCTGGATCTCCTGCT
>KZ807288.1:177271-193578 GCA_000696205.2 Oncopeltus fasciatus | reverse complement strand
GTCCAATCAAATATATGGGATGTAATGTCATGAATTCCTTAACGATATATTTAATCCTTAAACTCACAACACTAAGGCGTTATTTAATACAAAATTATGATAAACTTTATCCGTTTAGAGTACAACCAACTTTTGGGCTCCATAAGTCTTCGCACTCCTTTTGGCGACGATAGAATGAGAAAATAGAAAAATCTTTCTTTTTTTTACTATGATTTTATTTTTGAAAAGAAATTAACCCTAAAGAGAATTGCTCTAACCTTAAAAGATTAAAAGTGTAGTAACGATTTCACGAGCCTTAATTGGTTAATTATTTTTTAAATTTCATTCGAACATTTTAGTATAGTTCGAGCTAAAAACGTTCTGTCTCTTAGTGCTGTCCAAGACAATTTGTGCGGCTTACGATGGACGGATAGTTATTTAATTAATTAAGAATTTTTTTGAAAAATGTATTCACTTATCGATAATCGAAAAAAACACACTTTTTTTTTTGCAATTTAACTTTTAATTTAGTCTTCTTATTTTCAATGACAGTAAAATAAGAATTAGTATTTATTAGGTACTATAAATATTCTGAACTAGTACTTCTTAGCGATAAATTATTCTTCGAAGAACAATAATGAAGATTAATATCTTTTTTAAATTCACTCCTGCAATTTATGCCTTTCCACTCTTCCTGTCCCCCTTTTTGTGTTAAACAAGAAATTTTAAAATATTCAACAAACTTAATAGAAATTGTGATTTTTTTTTCGCTTTATAGATCCACATTGTTCTTAACAATATGATAAATTTTGTTTTTTTTGTGAGAAGGAATATTTCAATGATGAAGAATATTTATAGCAAATTAAAATTAAAATACATTTTATAATGGGCCCTTATTTTATAAAATAAATATGGTTTAAGTAGAAGATTAGATTCTTTTCTTTTTTTCCTTTTGTTAATGTTATATTTATTAACAAAAAATGATGTTTCTTTGATGAAATTTCTTGATCATGAAAATTGTATGTAAAACGAAAATAATTTTTTTTTTTTAAGCACTATATCCTCCTACAATTTTTATTTTCAAAAAATTTCGAATATTACTCTTCTCTAATATATGACTCAATGATTTTTTTTTTCAAAAAAATGTAATTTAATACATATGAAATAGTTAAGAACAATTTATTCAGTAACATACAATCATATTATGAACAGTATCATATTTCAAAGATTCACCTCTTGTGATGGTGCCGCCTCTGCCTAAGTCCTATACTCTCTTTCAGAGATAATTAGGTATTTCTCTAATGTTAATATGTACATTACTATATTCTACATGTTGATGTATGCATTGTATGTATTACATATTTTTTATTCCATTAATATTATTTATATTCTTTGGACTTTTATTAAAATTCGATTTTTAAATAGACAACATTTAAAAAGACTCAAGTTAGTCGAAGTTTACCGGAGGATGAATTAAAACCCTTCGGGTCACGCATGGGGTTGGTGAGCCAAGCATATTTCCAAATCTCGTTTTAGGCTGGATATAAAAATTAGGTTATCCACGAGTTATAGCTATACGCATTGTAAATTTGATACCATCTCAGGTACAAAATTAAAGACGTCATTACTTTCCGGAGTTTTTAACTAATCAATAACGGGAGTGATCAAGTTTAACTCGGTGGAAGAAGATCATTGGATGTGAATTTGATACGTAAATGCGCAATAGTATTGGTTTCCTGTTGACATATAACATTCTTATCTACAAAAACATCTTTATCATCTTTATTATAAAATCACATTGGAAATGGGTGCTAAATATTTACCATTTATTTTTTGAAAACTAATAGAATTTTTTGAAAATAAGTAAATATTTTTATATCATAGCCGTTTCTCAAAGGTTTAGTATTCAAGGGTAGAGATATTTAAAAAAAAATTACTCATCATCAGAAACATATTAGCAAAATTATTTCTGCCATTAGCAAGAAATTTAAGCATATTTTAACTGTTATACTTAATTTGAAATTTTAATTTTTTAAAAAAAGTGATTAAAGTAATTAAAAACGATTGAATCAGGTATTGGTACACTATGAAATTTGTCTTTCTCGTATAAACAAAGTAATAACATCTTTTTCTTTTAAAATTATTGATAGCAATTTTTAATATTACATGCATATTTTGAAAAAAAAAATTGTTCCAGCTACTTTTTCAAAAATAAATCATTAGATATAATCAATCTTTCAAGTCAACTTTCTCTAAGATAGCTTACGAAAGAGTAAAATATATAGAATATATATTTTTTTCAATGATGACTATAACTGAATAACTTTAAGCACAAGGTAAATGTTCTTGGCGGTGTAGTAAATAGGGTGGGATCGTAGACAGGGATAGGTTAGTGTAAACTCTGCGATTGGTTCACAAAAATATTATCTGAAATGGTATAAGATCGAAAACTAACTCTTGATTCATTGAGTAGGGACAAAAATAATTTTAAAACACATAAATCTTTAAAGATTCAATTTAGATATTGTTTAAACATCAAATAAAACCAAGCAACCAACATTACTTTCTCTGTTAAAAAGTAATTTATAATCATGTTTAATTTAAAAAAAAATATGGGATGATATATTTTAAGTTCTGAATTTTCGTTGTATATTTTCCAATTTTAGTAAAAGGGATATAATTATACAAAAAATTAAAATAATTAATAAATTTTGCAATGGATAAAGAGAAAAAAAAGAATTAGTTCCTAAACAGCTGTGATTATTTGAAAATCAATATTAATAAAAAGTTTTAAGAGATTTAAACTACTTTAGTTACAATTCCTAGTTAATAAATGTTTATCAATATCAAGCAGTTTGGCCTCGATTAAGCACAACTACATTATGCATTCAATTATCCTTGGACGATATGATTTAAAAAATACGAATAAACAGTTTTTGGAAAATCACTGAAGAACACTACATATGTTTTCAACATATACTTCAATACATTGGGAAAATCCTTGCCTAGGAGAACTCTTTAGGTACTGGTAAATTATTTTAATCTTAAAGAAAACAAATGACTAATTAACATAGCTGTCAATTAGCCGCCACAGAAAATAAATGACGAGAGTAGGCTGAAATAAACTTATCTTCCTTGACGTTAATTACCCGTGTGATTACCTACTGAACCGTAAGGTCGCACAGTGTTCTTCTAACTCACTATTCTCCAGAGTCAAAAGGATGTAGTCTGCTTCTTGGATGGTTCTCTTTCTGTCGATTCATTGTCCTAAACAGTACATTTTCTTTGATGGTTAACGTGTAATATTATTTTCCGACATTTAACTTTTAAAAAATAAGAGGAAGGAAGAAAAATAAATAAAGAAAAAGAGACATAGGTGGTATCATTCATCAAGTATTGGGGTGCATTTAAAATATCTTTTAATTTCCTTTATGAAAGTATTTTAGAAATTAAAAAATTTTGAAAAGTTTAAGGGACAATTTGCCAAATTATTATAAATATCACCAGTGAATAGTAAATAATTAGTAATGATACTGGAAGAATTTTTAAAAAAATGGAACATATTACACTAAAGGATTGTAAAATGAAGGAGGAATAGTTGAACAGACTCTCTAAGCTGTCTTGTATTAAATTATTATAAATCATGTTTATAATTTCTTATTTATGTAAAACTGTTTTATTTAAGAAAGTACATTTCCTTCGTCAGCTTTACGCTAGTTAAAGAAACGTACTTATAAAGTTATTATCTCCATTCATAAATTGCATATTTTTACAATAAGTAATTTTTGAATATCATGTTGTTAAATCGCGGACGATTTGGTATTTTCTTTACCATAAATATATTTTATTTATTAGCCTATTGTTTATTTTTACTTTTTATTTTTATTGTTACAACTAGATCAGAATCAGCAACACTGTCAGCTTTGACCACTTTGTTAAGGGGACATAAGTGCCAGAAAAAAAATTAATTTTTCTTTATTTATTTGTAGTTTATTTCAATGTAGTAGTAAAAAAAAAATTTAATTTACTAGACTAAGTTTAGTTTAGTCTGCTCAACCTTTAAAAAATGAATAAATTTATAATAAATCTTTGTTTTTTTTTGTTTTTTAGTTTTCTTCAAGTAGTAGACAACATAAAACATAATTAAATTCAAGTTAGAGAAGAATAAAATTCTAGTGGCGAATTCAAAATTAGTAAGTAAAACACAACAATGCCCAGTATTTTATGTCAGAATTATCATAGACGTAGAATATCGTCGATATATTTATTTTTGGAATAATCTCCCCCCCCCCCCACCCAAAAAAAAATCATTTATTTCCAAAATTAATTTCAGAGAATAAGTTTTGGGGAAAATAAATAGAAAACAGGAAATTAAGAATGGTCATTCAGCATGAGTGTAGCTCGCGGGAGATCATACTTATCCCTGCTGGGAACTAGACAGCAATTTAAGAAATTTGAGAGGGCTTGGTTAAAAGGAAATTTTAAAATCAAATTATGCAAAAGTTCAGAATTTAAAAAGTGTGAGATTTCAGCTTGGTCCACCTCTTCAACCAAAGAAATCAGCAATGTAAATGAACTTGTTGTATTTCCGACCAACTCCCCAAACCACAGATTGTAACAGGTTTGCATTTTTTAATAGTTTTCTTTATAAATCTTATAAAATATTAATTTTTTTTTGCTAAATTTAAGTAAATTAATTTAAATTATAAATTTGACACATATTTATTTATATTTATTCATAACATATATTAGATTTGTTTTGTTGTTTTAATGTAACAAGCACCTGGAATATATAAAAATCTTAGGTTATTATATTTTGTATTGTTATTACATATAATAATTGGGTAAATATATTTGTTTTAGACAGTGATGAAATTCACATTTTATGGTCTCTAAAACTAATATTTTAGTTATATGTGCAATTTTAAATAATGTTTAAGTAACGTCTAATTATTTTATAAATTTTTGATGAATAAAGTTGAAAAGGAAAACTATTTTCCAATGTACATAATTCATTTTAAAAAAACTAAGAAAAGATAATATAAATACTAATTGAAAGAAAGAATTATTTATCCTTTCATGTGATCAATATGTCAAAGTGTCTACTGACTCTTTTGTTTCAAAAATAATAAAATAATCCTTCTGATTTAAGTTATATGGATACAGATATTATTTCAAAGTATATTTTTCATACTCTTGTTATAAAAATAATATCTTCAAGAATACATTGATAATTTAAGAGTAAAATTGAATTGATATAAACTTCAAATGCATTTGAAGATGATTAAATATAAGAATAAATGTACTGGAAAAACGTTTTAAACGGCTCTTGCTGGGGCGCTAAAAGCCAGATTTAACCCCAATTTTAAATTTCAATTAGGTTAATGAGAAAATGTTGAGTGGAATAGGGGTAATCAATCAGACAGTACGCCCTCGTATATCCGAGCATTTTTAAGCTTTCAATTCAAAATAATGTTCTGAAATCTCATATTTCATCAGCACAAATACATTATGCACACCTGAAGAAGCTTTATCGCTGACAAAATCCTCTTTTCCGATGAAAAAAGGGGATGCTTTGAATTTGGGGGAATAATTAAAGTGTCAAAATTCAGCTTATCTGAATCCAGTAAGTGGCTTTTATTTATAAATTATGCATACTTTCTTCCAGGAAACAAATACAATCTTTTTTTCATGGTACTTACAAAGGTAAATATTCGTTTAATATAACATTATAAACTTTATTCATTAAGTGGATCCATAGATGCCCAGGAAAATTCAAAATGTCCGCCTGATATTAAACTATCCCGTAAATTTTTTAGAACATATTTTTTGTTGGGTTTTCTTCCTTCACCATATATACATACATATATACTTGTCTCAAAGTATTATGTATATAGACAAGTATATAAAATAACATATGAGGAATATTCTCTCACAATTTTACTCTATACACAGAAAATATTTGCCTGTTGTTTAAAACTAATATTTTATATTAATTTCAAATCAAATATCCTTACTAAATTCAACCTATCTTTTAATTAGATGTATTTACCGATTCTACATATGCTGCATGAATATTTTATTGGTAATGCATAACTGTGTGTAAGTGTGTGTGGGTGTGTGTAACATACTAGGGATATTATAAGAAATCTGACAAATGGTTGACGAAGATAACAAAATGTTTGCAGATTTCCCTTGAAAAAATGAACTATTCATATTTGCACCATGAGCGGAATCATCAAAATTCTTCTCAGCACTTCATACAAAAAATAACTAAACAAAATTTATTTGTTTATATATGCTGTGTCTATTTACTGCACTATCCTTATCTCTACCAATACGAAGGGCTAACAATTGCAAAACCCGTTCGAAAATGTTTTATAAGTGAGTTTTGCACAATAAAAAATGCTAATTGCTTTATTTCTTAAGTTAATGTTTGTATACTATATATTTTTGCGGTTTAGAATGGCGATTTAACAAGCATAATTGAGGATTTAGTAAAAACCATGCCAATTTTTATACTTGATATTATCAAAATATACTTTCTAAAAATATTACCACCTACCTCTTAAATTTTAAACTAAATTTATTTTATTTTATTTTTTTTGAAAAATCAGTTGTTTTTTGTCTGATGTTTTGTTCAACTTGACATAACTTAATGTTTCACTAAATTGCGAAATATTTTTATAAAGAATAATTGCCATCCTGCCATCAAAGAAAAAATATCTAAACTATTTGTTAAAGCATCAAAATAGAGGAGAAAATCATCTTACTTCTGAATAATTCTTTTTAATATAGTTANATTATGTATACTCCCTGCATACCAAATAGGGTTCTATACAAGAAAAACTTTTTTTTTTCTTTTTTTTTTTCTTTTTTCCTTGACGGTTTCGTACCAATAACTAAAGGAATCATCAGTGTAGTAAAATGAGACATATATTAATTAATATAAATTTTTCGATACACAAATGGTTTGGAAACAAATAAAGGTTTATCTAGGATCACAGGAGTTATCACAATAAACTCTTTGCATTTCGAAATACTTCCACCAAAAATTATTTGTTTCTTAACTAAAGTTCTAATAAAATAATTAATTCCCGATACTCTACAATAAATGCGAGTTGATAAATTACCTAATTTTTAATTTTTTTTAATTGTTATTTACGTTTTTAAAAAAACCATCTACTGTTACAATAAAATTCATTGGCTAAAAAAACTAAGTTAATGCAATCCCTGATAATTAAATTTATTTTTATTGAATTGAGTACAAATGTTGAAATTGAACTATTAAATTATATAGTGTTAAAAATTATAATAGTAAGATATAAATAAAAAAAACAATTCGTTCGTTATTTCTAAAGATTTCATTAATTTTGACCGTACAATATGCTATCACCCCCAGAAGCAGAATTAGACATTCTGACTATCAAGGAGGCGGGAATATTTGTAGCGCTTCTGTCAAAATATGTTTAATGAAAATTGACAAATTTCGGCCACTTTTATTGCAATTATATTCAACAAATTTATTTACAGAAGCATATCATATTTCATGGAGAAAACTATTGTGATGAAGAAAGCGGAGAATGAATTTTTCAGTGAATGGAAAACAGCTGTAGTAAAATAATTTCGTAGAACTTCGATACGGAAAATATTATGATCCATTTTCTTTAATGTAAGAAAAAAAATTTTTACTAAAAGAAAAATCTACCTAATATTATTGGCACCTTAAAATACGACTTATATTATTATGAACATGATTTACAATAAATCAAAATATTTTACAAACTTTTAAAGTGTACTTTCTGAAATACAAATATATTTGTTACTAATCATATTTATTCATCATACCTAGTGAATGATGGAGAGTGAATCCGATGCAGAGGAGAGCAGAGATGACGTTCCTAACTGAAGTCATGCTTGATGATGTTTTGTATGTAGAGAACTCTGTGGCGAAACCCGTCTACTTCGCGTAACTTAGAAGATTTGGATGCACCAGTAAAACTAGAGTGACTGCAAGTCAGAATCCACTGTCGCTCATGACGAAGAGCGAATTATTAGGCAAAATAACAAATTTACCACACTTCACTGTAAACTGTTGCTGGTTATAGTGTAGACGTCGTATGCGATGTAGCTACACGCGGTAAGGTTACATGACACACTCGCTGGTTATACTTCGCCGAAGGTGAGCTGCCAGAATCAGGGGCTTCCTGCAGTGATGCCGGAGGCTGAAGAACTGCGAAGACAGGCGGGCTTGGGAGGCGGCGAGACCAGCACACAGCAAGACGGGTTCGCTCCGACTGCCGGCCGGGGGTGGCGGCTCCGCGCATGACAGTCCATGACCCTTCCACGCGGGAGGGAGCGATCATCTCGCCCTCGGCCCTAGGCCCACCCACTCACAACCTAGGACAATAGTGTAGGAGGACTGGCCTAGAAGATGCTCTTCACGGCATCTCCGACCCCCTCCCGGCGTAATTGTCCGCGGGGGAGATGCACGACTTGTATAGTCAGGAAGTAGTAGAAGAACGAGCCTTCCGAATATCAGGGGCGTCATAGGACCTAGAAAAACAGTGGTGGAAAGAAACCTAAAGAAGGGAGAATACTGTGGTAGACCAGAAGGCAATACGACACAAAACAAATTTATCTTGAGCACATTATTGTTAAGGATGTAGACCTAATTTTCTTCAACCTAAAATTAAAACTGAGGAAAAGGCACCGTTTTAAGTGTTCTGAAGGTCAATCATTTTCAAACATAACGACACTTGGGAGATGACGTTTAGTAATTTTGACAAGAAAATAATCACAAAAATGGGTTCAGGTAGGCTTCAACGGTCTCTCCAAAAATATTCATAAATATTTTTTTCGAGCTTTACTGTTTAGTAAAGTTTTTTTTCTTTCCAGGGCTTATTCCATTTTCTGTAGCCCTGAAGAAGCCATCACATGATGTGCGAAAGCTTGGCAAGAAGGGACATTACTACATGGTCAAGCCCGGAAGAAGTATTTTGGATAAAAATGCCATTAAAATTAAAATCAAAAAATGACACGAAAGGCAATTACGTGCAAGGAGATTTTCCTTATGAACACAGAATAATACAACTATAAATATCTGATAATCTCTATTGACAAGGTTAAGAAAATGAAAAGGATTGTTTGTCTTAATTTCTTACTTTTGAATAGCAGAGGTAGTATTTACTCTTAGTATCTACAATTGAAAACTGTTACAATCAGCGCAATGAAAACCCATTTAAGAGTGCCCAATATCTGAATGCCCCTTAGAGCTGTCCTAAAACACTTTTAAGAGAAACTATATGCACAATACCGGGCAGAATAATGAGCTCCGTGAAGCCAACATTCTTAGATCTGAAATATTTTATACACTTCATGGCACCTGATAAAGTTTTTAGGACAGCTTAGAGGGGCCTTTAGATATTGGTCACACTGTAATATTTAAGTTTTAGTATGAATTTTAACTATTTCTCTTAAGGGTTTAACATTCGCAAATTTTCTTTTTTCTTTTACCAATTCCAAATCAGGTATTTGCCCCATGCGACGTATTGTTGGTTGCTAAAAGACGGATCTTGCTGATTTAAGGGTTAAAAGGTTAACCAAAGGTTTGGGTATCACACCCTTAATATATAATCATAAGGACACATGAGGTGTTTAATTGTAAAATGTACTTTCCGACGAAATTATTGTCTAAATACATTTTCAAGCTACTTTGTGAGCTGTTCATGAATTTTTAAATCAATCAATAAAGCTTTCAACCAATAGAAATACTTCAAAGTAAAATACAATTAATAAAAGCGAAATACTTCCAGAACTCAAGTAATATTCAAGAGAGAGTTTCCGAAAACATAAGAGGCTCAGTTCATTAATACTCAGATGGCCTTTGTTCTGTTTGTAAACCTATCTCAGTTTTGTTCGTGTCACAACGGGAATTAAGGGTAAATCTTTCGAAGGGAGATTACTATTTATTCATGGCAATAAGAATGAAATTTGTAAATTTAATTAAAATATTTAAAAATAACATTCTTGGACAGGAAACAAAAAAAGATAAAAAGAAAGTTTGTGTATCATAGTACTTAGTATTATGGCTTTTTTTTTTTGTTTGCGTCCTGGTTGAAACTATGACATTTTTGCAAGAGTTGAATATCAGCTTATATCTAATTTTGAAATTCCCACTCTGGTACATTTCAGTTGAAAGCAGTGTGCGTTTTAGAATGTCACTTGTTAACAATGGACGTCTTGTCCGATGAGCTAACCTCAACACCTAGATTTAATATATTTACTTTTAGTCTGTCTATACATTTTTAGTCTGTAATATCATAAACAAATATATATTTGTCACATTCTGTGATTCATTATACAATCCCTTCATACTTCTTAATCGGATACCTTTCCGATTGTAATTCATGGCCATTTGCAATCTAGCTCTCATGTTGTAGAAGGTTTTTCTACAAATAATTTTGACGTGATCATTAATGCTTTATCCAATTTATCTTTTACATAGAAGCATTTTCTATTGAATCTTTTCACTGAAGTTCTTTTTTCTTCAGGAACTCCCTGTGTCCACTTATAGACATCGTAAGTAAGCAAGAAAATAATAGAATACGATAGAGAGAAAATTCCATTTTTTAATTAAACTGATCTATTTCCTTCTTTTATTTTCTACATTCATTGACAGTGAATCAATTTTAAGTATAATTATCACTTTATTAATTTTTTGCTATTTGTTCTTTCTCTAAATTTTCTGATATTTTGTCTCCTCTAATTTTAGTAATAACTAAATGAGATGTCTCATTTTGTATTTGATTTGTACTTCGAACAAATCTGAAAAGATAGTTCTAGTCGAAGGAATGTTGAACTGTGTCAGGTGAGAGGTTGAGTTTGTGATCAGCTGTATGAGGGGCTAGCCTATTGCTCATGGCTAGTAAGGAAATGAGCCTGTAGAATTCGTCTTAGAAGCGTAGGTAAACAGAAATGCAGCAAAGTGGCAGGGCTTGTGTAATTGACAGGGTTGCATGAAGTTCAATTACTTGTCAGTTCTGTATCCAGAGCTAAGCTAGTGTGCTAGCCTCTTAGCTGGCGTCTTAATAGTAGTTTTCGAACTTGTTCATATTAAATTCAGTAGACGAATCCCGACCAGTCCCCCCGCCCCACTTAGAAAACAACGGTCTACCGTCATTGTCATCCCTTATTCATTTTGAAAATGTACTACAAATTAGGAAATATATATTGATATATTGAGAAAAAAGCAGAAAAATTAAATTTTAGGGCCTTTCATTTTCAATCTATAGATTCGGAATTTAGGCTTCTTTTTCTACACAGTTTAAAACATTGGTATCGACCAATAACCGGATGAGCAGGAGATGGGATTTGGGGAAAGACAATATTGAATAATTGTGTATATCTTCGTTGTAATCAATCATTTCAAGAAAAAAAAATTGTAATATATAATCTTAAAACAATAAATGCAAGGGAAAATAATAGAAAAATATATCTGTCTTATCCAGGGCTTACTTGGAGGTTTAGAGACCCGGTACGAGTACGGGAATTTACTGAGTTATCTGGCAAGTCTCCGTTGTGTAACTGGTCAAATCACTGGCCCGGATAGCTGGAGATCCAGGTTCGAGCCCTGGCTGAGACAGATAGATTTTTTTATTCTATTCCCTTGTTTAAAATTTACGTGGGATAATGTACCACAACGAAAACAATATTTATAATATATAATGTGATTCTATTATATTTGTTTTATATATCATTTTTACGTTAAAGAATTTTGAAGTAGATATTTATAAATGTTGTATGAATGTGGATTTCCTCGTACAACTTGTCCCTCCCAGTCAGTCTAAAGCGAACCTCAGCAACATTTCACATAATTAACCTTATACGCTTTCAAAACCAAATTATTCCTTAACCCTTACTTATGCCCTTTTATAAACATGGGGCATTTGTTTAAAAAATAACGCTATTCCGGCCTGAAAATTTCTGCTCCTATTTGTCTTCATATTTACTTTAATTTACAAAAATTCTTTTATTTTTTTTTAATAGTAAACATGCTGGACTGTTAAAACATTTCTTATTAATTTTTATTGTGGTAGACACTTATTTATCCTTCTAAACATCCAAATACGCTGATATACAACAAATCCTCATCCATAAATGTATTTCAATAGTCGTTTTACTGATAAAGTTAGAATATATTTTTTGGAAATTATGAACTGTTTAAGTACAATTATAATTATTTTATTGGTTTAGGATAATTTATGGTAGAATGTTAAAGACAAATATTATTCTACAATGATTGCAGCTATATCAGTTATTAAATACCTGTTATTATAACCTGTTACATAAAAAAAATATATGTAAATAAAAAAGCACCCTTTATACTAAATAAGGACTTAAGTCAATTAATTCATTACCTTCTTTTGTCTCAGTTACTTAGTTCTTATCAGTCTAATCTTCCACTATTTCTTCAGATACATGTGCCACCCGAGTAAGGGAGGAGCTATTCTTGGAGAAAATACCTGTTACAAAATATCTGCTCTAGTCACTATTAACTAGAGCAGAATGGAAGACACAACTTTCGTTCGAGTAACTTTAGTCCCACTACTTTCGCTCCTAGTTTAGACACTGTCGCTGTCACCCTGTCACAGTTCCTACACATCTGTGGGCGTCCAGAGTAGGAAAAACTGTAGTATATGAAGATAAACCTTTTTGTGCGACGGAACGCTATAATTGTGGTCGATTTATGAGTCAGGCTTCCATATAGAAATTTTTAAATGAAAAAAAATGTTTCTTTAATCCTAGGTATTTGACCAAAAATAAAATTAAAAAGTACACAAATACGCACGAACGCATCGCTTTGGTTTTGTTTTAATTAATTAATTAATTAAAAGGATCTTTTGGGGTTTTCTAGGCCTAGCGCAGAGGTCATAGTCCGACCCTGGGCAGGATTTAGTTGAATAATAGAACCTTCCCAGTGCTGTGTATTTAAAAAATATTGTAGCTAGTGGCATATAGTTACTCCCTCATGAGCTTAAGTGAACACATTAGATTTTTAAAAACTTTTTTAAAAAGCTTACTTTCTGTGAATGTTATTGTGTGGAATATAAATATTAGTTTTTTTTCTTGTTTTTTTTTATACCTACACATTGAGTGGGTCTGAAAATTAAAATAAAAAAATACGGGTACATTGAAGACAATCTTATAAACGAAGTAGGCTCTTTCAATGGAGCAGATCTTTAATTATGTAATTAAATCTGTGCTTCTGTCCTTTTTCGGCGAAACATTTGCATCAGTTAGTGAATAGCTTGATTGCAGTTGTGTGATAGAGAAATTTATGTGGGAATTAGGATATATTCAATGATATGGGATGTACCTAACCATTCTATTTGACCAGAATAACCACTTTGAATTTCATACCTTTGCGAAATTTCATCATACAAGCTTACATACCAATTCTACATTTTTTTCCCCTCCTGATAGTAAGCCTACCAAAAGGGAGTTTAATCTGCACATAGCATCAAAATATTGTATACAATGCACACTTATAGTAAATACTTATATTATTTTATATACAATTAACAACTAATGTAATTAGCTTGTGGCAATGATAGACGAATATTGTTTTATGTTAATGGCAAATAAATCTATAGTTAATAAGTCTCAACACTTGATAAATCCTTAATGGTTTCCATCCAAATTATAGATGGTTTCCATTTCAATATTAATAAATGAAATATTAATATCAATAATAATAGATGATTAAATCTAGGCTGCTATTTTCACACATATTTTGACCATATTGAACTGCAGAATTTAAAAATTTCTGATTTCAGCACTTCACTTTAAAAATATGTAACGAACCCCAACAAATATAAAAATTATATATATTTCTTGTGAATTAATGTGAATCTTAAAAGATATTCACTGGAGGTTATACTCAATATCTCTTTCCAAGATCGAGAAAAGAAAAAGTGCTTACAAAAATACGAAATCTAGTTGTTAATTACATAAATTAAATAGTTATTCTGAATTAAATCAAACGGAAGTTACGTCTACTTAAGGATGACTAATTCAGTCCTTCCAATCCAAAATCCTCAGAATCATAGTTGATGGACCCTATTACGTCATAAACTCCTTACTCCACAATGACCTCTAAATTCCTTTAGTTAAGGACATCATTACAACCCGTTTTAATAAATTCCACTCTCGTCTTTCCATGCATCCCAATCCTTTAGCCCAAACTCTATCCAGTATTATCCATCCTGATAACCCACCACGTCGCCTGAATAGGAAATGGCCGTGTGACCTCCTCATTGCCAACACTTCCTAATAACACTAAAAAAAAAACGAACAAAACAAACAACTGTAAATTTTGTAAATAGTGCTTTAGGAGTACTGCCATTGGGCAGTTTCTCCACCAAGCGAAGTACACGCTAATTTAAATATTTATGTATTACAATTTTATAAATTTTTTTTTTTGGTATTTAATCCCACGTAAATATTTAAAATTTTTAGTGTTTAACAATTTTTAGTCACGGTAGCATAAATGAAAAATGCACCGGCCCGGATAGCAGGAGATCCAAGTTCGATTCCTGGCTAAGTCAGTTAAATTTTTTATTCTGTTCCCTTGCATTAAAAATTGTTTATGTTCTTTTTTTTTTTCTTTAAATTGATTTATATATTTCATATTAAATTATATTGTGTATATTATTATTATTATTCCTATTAACCAGCACATTACAAGTTGCACATAAATATGTAGAATATAATCACAAATAAAGTTTCAAAAAAAACTTAAGAATGACTAAAATTTTTACTAAAGTGATTATATAGGAGTAAATCAAGGATAAAACTCTCTCAACTCTTATTAAATTATTCACTGCTTTAAGGAATCTGGAGAGATTTCCGATCGGAAAGAGACTGGTAGCTGCTTATTTGTTTTGTCATAAGCACTTGAAGCACCTCTTCTCAAAGTGCACTCGCTGTTAAGTAAAGCTTGGGCAAACACTTAGACATCTCGTAGATAAGGGTTTTGGTACCCTTCCTCCGGGCTGTAAGTTAATCCTTGCCCATTCCCATGGGGTGGAGTTTATCCTGTACATAACCCCACCCTCTACAACCCCAAGTGGTTGAAAAAAAAAATTTCAAGTCATCTATTTGCAAAGAGTAATGATTGCAAGGATTACATGTAATACCAGCAGTAAGTGTCCTCCAGTTGTTTCGTCACCCTCCAGTTCCGCATATATTGATCTTTTTCATTTTCCAGGTGGTAGGGGGAGGGAGAATATGGGTCACTAATCACGATCAATTGCCCCACTCGGCCTACTTAAGTTCCAAGTATGCTCGGCTCAATTCTTGAGAAGTCGGCATTAAACTTAGATTCATAACAACACCAAAACGGAAAAAAAAAAAAAAAAAAAAAAAAAAAAAAAAGACAGTCGGAACCCCTTAACTAGGAATACAGGCGATTATACTCGATAATGTCGGGTGTACGGCAGACTTCAGCTGTTTTGAATTATTCCGCAGAGAGAAGGGGCTCGCCACTTTTAGAAATACTTCTTTAATATTTAAATGGTCTCCGACTCACACATTCACTTCATTCGCTCTTGAATATTTCACTAAAGAGCCTTATTAAATTTTAACCACTTATCCAGTTCGGACCCATAAAATTATTGGAAAGGCGATGTTTTTAGCAAACAGCAGACTTTATATTGTTTTTATTAAGTTGTTGCATGTTTAAAAATTATTTGTTTATTAATAATTTCAAATTATAAATTCTTCAGATATAGTGTTCGTGAGGTATATGAAAAAGTTAGTATAATTATTGAATTTTTGAATTTTTAATAGTAAGCATTTTTAAGAACAAATAAAATTATAAATATATCAGTAGGTTAACTTTTTTTTTTAAATTAATAGATACTCTTTCAATAAACAAAAATTAATATTTTATGCAAATTTGTTCAATTATCAAATTCTGAATTTTTCGAAAAATTGAGAAATGTTGAATCTAATTTCCCTACATGAATTTATTTAAACAAAAGAGGAATAACTTGTTTCGTTGAAGTAAAATTTACCGAAAAGAAAATCTTTCAAATTTTATCCGTAGCGACATTAACAAGTATGTGAAAAGTTTCTTAATTAAACCAGTTCGTGCACAATAGCATTACGCATAATTCCTAGTGTTTTTGTGAATTATAGTAAGGAATTCATGATTTTATTTTGTAGAGACGATTAAATGCTGTTATTTAACCAGTAATCTTATTGAAATTATTTAAAAAAATTAATACAAACCTTAAAAGTATTATAAAAACAAAATAATTTTA
>KZ807288.1:138556-160272 GCA_000696205.2 Oncopeltus fasciatus | reverse complement strand
GGGGGGTAGACGAGCAACGGAGGTTGTGGGAGGGGGGGAGGGGTTGAGAAAAACTGCGCCCCGATATTACACTGTGTCAGGGAAATGTTGTAATGATAAATTAGGTTGGCACACCTGCAGCACCCCCAACCCTCCTTCCTTCCCCTTCTTTACTTGGAGGGGCACTCTTCTTTTTGGGGGGTCTTTTCTTTCTACTCTGCCCTTAAAAGGGATTTAATACTCATTGTAATTCATCAAGTAAGTGCTTCATCATTACATAAAATATTAATGTTATTTGAGGGTTGGGGTTAGGATTTTTCAATATAAATAATAATACATTGCGCTATGAATTTCAGATCATTGTTTGATTGCAACAACACACTGCATTATTAGTTTCAAATTATTATTTCATAATGTAAATCTCAAATTATTATTTCATAGCAAAATAAAATATGAGATAATCACTATAGCCCTGATGATGACATACAAGTTAGTACCCAACGTTGGCAATAATAAAATAATTAATCAATAATTTTGGAGTATTTTTTTTTTCCGATCCTGGCCGAAACCTTTACTTTCTCCAGCATAATACTCGACGGCCAACCAACCTCTAACCATGCAAAATTACTGCAGTTCAAAATTAATGTTAAAAAATCATGTCAACAGATTTTTCCACTTCTTAACCTGTTTTTTTTTCCTTTAATTTTTCACTTTCAGATTATTTCGTAAAATAATTGGATTTTCTTATTTTATTTTACCTGCAATCTCTAAGAAAAGAATACATATTTGACAGCTATGATGGGTGAGGGCTTCCCCCACTCTAACCCCCTCATTGGCTAAAGCAAACTATAGTTTCAGACCCATTGTTCTCTGTTTTCACATTCATATCCATCCGAAGCACGGGAAACCTGCATAGATTACGCAACTCTTGAGTGAAGTACTTTTCCTGGTTCCAATTCATTGTCGGGAGGCATTGTTTTCATTAAAAATTTCAATAAGCCCCCCCACCCCCCCTCCTTCTTCAGTAATTTCAGTGCCGGGGGAAATGGCAGAAGGTCGTACAAATTTACTGACTCCACATTAAAATCCAGGATTAAAGGATTACTTCAGAAGGAACACAGGCGAAATCCATTAGTGAGCTCCCATGAACTCCTATGTATGTCCTTTTTTCAAGTTCATCTTCGTGTGTGCCACGATTTGGTAAAATTATATCCTCAACTTCAACATTCCCGAAACCTCATTCGTTATTAATAAGTTTAGACATTCCTATTTTATTGATAATTAATTATTCATTATTTTAACAGATCTAAATATTAGTTATAAGATATTTTTTATTTTATCTCTTGGATATCTGAATTAATTTAATATAATTTCTGGTATTATAGATTTTTTCACTTTCTATTAGTTTAGATTAAAGCTTTTTTTACTTTTTTTTTATCAAATAAATACATTACACAAATATAAATTTTTAACAATGAGTATTCCTCCTCTTGCATTTACACACTTCTTAAGCAGATGTCCAGTGAAAGTGATAATTTTAAAAGCAATTGTCTATTTCACTAATGCTACCATCATTAGATGCAGTAGCATAAGATAGTGATAAGGAAAAAATATAAGATGAGCAAAAAAAGATAGGAGGCGCCAGGGTGGTGCGGGTTCAAATCCTGCCCTGAGCAGGCTTTTATCTATAAATAAAAACATGTCCTGAGCCATGTTTCGAATGAGATGGCAACCTGTAGATTCCCCTCCGTCCATGATCCTAAGTGGTCAAAAGGAAGGCAGATACAAAGAAAAAAAAAATCCCATATTATAAGAATCATATTTGAAATGTGGTTGACTAGTCTTCAAGAACGTCGAAATTGTAACAATTCTGTCACCCTCCCTGGTACTGATATCTTTTTAAATAAAAAAAACCATGTCATCCCAGGCATGTCAACCACCATGGTCATTAACGCCAATCAGCTTACGTTCTTTGAGACAACCTATGAATCTTTTAAATTATTTAACCAATTTTATTTATTTATTAATGTAAGTTTATGTATTACCTATGTATCTAGCGGATATTGAATTTGTCAGGTTAAATTTCGGAAATATGTGTAGAAGAGGTATGCAGTGCTTGCTACGGAAGAGGCAGCCGAAATAGGTAAGAAAGCTAGTGGTATTCTAGCTGCCAGGTGCTTAGACACCGTTCGCCAATTTGCCAGTTTACTCCTTGCGTTATGTGTGCACCATACATAAGTTCAATTTCCTGAATCCCTAGTGGCTTATCTACGCGCAGACAATACATTGTGGCTCCTTTTTTCTTCTATCTAACCTACCTTTCTTCTGCTACTCATCTTTCTACGTCACTCATTTTGTCATTCCTTGTTTAAATATCTGATACAGTTTTTTTTCGTTTTTTTTAAAATTAATTAAAAATAATATCTGTGCCAGCTTCCCAATCACTTATCCTACTTAATTAGGTAGTGTATTGATTTCTGCAATGCCATAATTCCCACAATTTTCTTTCACCCAATTTAATATTATAATTTAACTTTTATCCTTTGTGTGACTGACAAATGACTATACTGGTTCTTAAGCAACCTTGCTGTCATTATTCATTATTACTTGAAGTATTTAGGAAGCCTTTCTTGCCACCATAACTGTATTCGTTAACAGTTTTGTCTGTAAAAAAAAAAATTATTATTTTAAACATTTTTTGATAAATCTTCAAATTATAGTCCTTAATTCTACAAACACAGAAGCTTAACGTTCATCGAGACTCATTAAACGGTAATGTATGTTTTTTTTTCTACCTTAAATTATTTTTTCAATTTATATAAATTCTTAAATTTTATAAAAGGATAAAAGGAATTCAACTAACAATGATAAGTACTACGGACGTACAAACAGTCATCTAGACGGAAAAAAAATACCCCTTAATTTCATCGCTTTCTTTTTTTTTCCATTTTTTGAAATTAATAAAATACTACGCTTAATGTATTGTGGTTCTCTAAGGAGAAATCTTGGACCTTCTTCTACATACCTGTCTTTGTACTACAGAAATGTCTATAAATCTTCCGGTGTCTCTCTTGGACTTGCTAAGGCTAATGACTCCTCTCCACTAACATTTAGCCAATCCTACTCCCTGTTTGAGAGCACTCCAGTAACTTGGATCCAAGGATTTGCAAGCACCCAATTAAATTTAATCCAAATAAGTCAAGTAAGCTTCAACCTCCAATCTGTGTCTCACTGTTGAACTCGATAGGAGACCAAAAGAATCTCAAACTTCAATTGAAACAAAAGGCTTGCCGGCTGTTGAAAAATGAAACTGTCAATGCAAAAAGAAAGATCGATAAAGACTCGATCTCAGTCCATAAAGATATTTACTATAAACACTTAGAATCGCATTTGTACGAACAAAAATTTTATATTCCTATCGGTTTTGAATCATTTTGGCATTTAGCAAATAAATATGAAGTATTCCAAAGTCCATCAGGAGTAAATGAGAATTCCTGGGAACACCCAAGCCTAGATTGGGTTTCATTCTTCACGAATGGAAAAAAAAGTAAACGAGAACGGTGTGCTGACCACATTTATTTTATGGCCGTGTATAAACATACCTTTTACAACTATTATACCTTCTATTATTATGCGTTGTAACGCATGTATTCGGCCAGAAGATGGACAATGTCCGAAAGCGCTCGCCAACAGAAGATGGTTTGCAGAAACCAATGAAGACGGATAATAGAAGTTATGATAGTTCTATATTCATTGGTGGTGGAAATAACCTTTCAGATATCTTTTACATGTAGTCTATATGAACTAATGAGGGACTTTTTTCTTTTTTTTTTAACTCATTAAGGTTATCTCATTATAAGTTGCTGTCCTCAGTCGATTGAGTCAGCAACCACTTAATAAGTGGTTGAGAAATTAGAAACTTTATGAATATAGGTTGAAAAAAAAAATAGTAATATACCAAATTTACAACAATTATATCAAAACTGTACAAAACATATATATGTTATTATTTTAAATTTTTGTCTCTCTCTAATATCTCCCCCACATTTAGACGGTTTACAAAACGAATTTTAAATTCCAAATTGGTTTCACGATTTTTTAAAATTCGGATGCTAGAATGCTTACAGACGAATGACTGACATTTATATAAAAGAAAGTTTAAATGTAGTGTGTTCTTCATTACCCATCATACCAGAAACTATTCCCTTAGGTTCCCAAATAATGAAAGTAAAAATAAATAAGCTATAGGGTTTTGTCGACCAACAAATATCCAATTAATCTATTTATGTTTGACCCGTTAATGGCAGAGTACTACTGAAAGCGCTTGCCTTTGGGACGCGGAAAACAGCCAACGACTGATTCATATTTAGTCAAATTTATCTTGGTAATCCAATTTGATGTAGAACTTGTTTTTTAAATGGATTCTTTTTTGATAATTGTTAAATAAAGAAAGATTAAAAAATATTAGAAAAAAAGGAAGTAATATATATTTATTGTGAAGAAAAATGCTTATAAGAAGGATTTAAAAAAAAAAAAAAAAAAAAAAAAAAGAAACAGACTGTTATAGGTAATACGAACCTATCTGTACTATTGAAAAAATAAACGTATGATGTCAGGACAACGACTTTATTAGAACCACTGGTAAGATCAGTCTGTGCCAAGGGAATAAGGGCATAAACTGACCTCACCAACCCTCAACCCCGTAAACCTCTTCCAGGGTTCTATCCCTCTACGCCCTCATACCCCGGTGCAGTCTCCTTCATCCAAAACCCCCCCCCATCTCTCCCGTCTAGGGAGAGCTCTATCCAGAGAGAGCATACACTCCTAGTGGGAAGTAAATACGATGAATCTCCACCGGAAGAGAAAACAAAATAATATTTTAAGCCCTCGAAGTCAGGGTTCACTAAATAAATCTAATAGAAGGGTTTCTTCACAAGGGAAAAAAAATGAAGAAAAAAAAAAATATTAAATCATGGTAAATAAATGGAAACCGCATTACCGAAGGAATTTTAAGGGTTGCATAAGCAGAGGAAAATCCACATCGTCCTATGTAATGAATATTTGTGTGTGACTGTCCCATTATATATAGTCGAATTTCAAATTTTCTTATTACCCCATAAATCGAATAAGAATCTGTCATACGGAAATTTCTATAACTAAGCAGATTTTCTAGCATTAGCAGTGATAATATAAATTAGAGAGAATAAGTAGATATAATTATTTAAAATGAAGGTTAAAGTTGGTGTCCCAGAGTATGGTATACCGAAGGAGAGAGACGACAGAATATGGCCTTATTATATATTATTGCTTTATTTTTAATTATTTTTGTCATGGATCGGATTTTGTCAAAATGTCGCAGAATATGATTGGTAGAAAATTAAATTTTATATTCTTCAGCTACTTAATAGAAGGTTTATTTTCTCAAACCTCCCCTTGAAATTGATTTAAAGCATAAACAAATATTTTTAAATATTTGTCAACATGCTCAAATAATATACTTGGTTCCTAATTTCTATAAGTGGAAGTCTCGACGAACTCTCGAANATATAAGTTGAAATATTTGTGTTTAAAAGCAACATGAATAATTAAACAAATTCAAGAAATTTTTTTTTTCTGCAATTGAAAATTAACTGAAACGCATTTAACACCATTGATTTTTATTCCCAGTTTGTCACTCAATTTTTTTTTTATATTTATGAGGTGATCTTGTAGATATTTAGAAGATAGTAGAGCTTTTTCGTGTCCAAATTGAGCTATGAGAGTACTTGGATGTGTAGGGATGTCAGTTGTGTATAGGATGAATGAAATGGTCCCAAGCTCACTACCTTGAAGAACTACCTCAGAGATCAACATTAGGCCCAGTATTGTTTGTATTGAATATTAATTACCTACTATATTTTTATGTTTAAAAAAAAGTTATATTGTTTGCAGATGACCTTAATTTTTTTTTTTAATAAATAAATAAAAATATTAAATTAAGAAGTAGAGTAAATGGGTTTCGCCCTTGTAGCCGTCGACAAGCCTCAGTACCTTTGTGCTAGAACTATCTGAGCCCTTTCCTTCAGAATTCTGCACGAGGTCTGTAATGGAGTTATAACGTGCTCCTCCCGTTTAAAATTGGTACTATGACCTTCAATCTGTAATAGTGGAGCTATAAACGTCTCCACCCTCATGGAATCCCACACTAAGACTTTTACATTAGCTACTAATGTTCTCTTCTTTAGATTTACCAGAAATAAACTGTCCACTGGTATATAAGTAAGAATTACTCTTTGCAGTAAGACTGTTACTTATTCGCTCTCTCACCTGAGAGAAGTGTAGCGTTTGGGGGTTGCCTTGAGTGAATATCCCCGAATTACTATCCAGGGTGCCTTTAAAGGCCTACCCCTCTGGGAGCCGTAACGGCCCCCGCCCTTCAGGAATCAGCCTTTAACAGTTAAGTGCCTTTACGTTAGTCAGTAATGGCAGCCGAAGGCCGGTGATGAAGTCCACCACGTCATCTACTCTTCGGTTGGAAACCTCCCTCTCCATTTCAATGTTCAACCCCCTGAATGAGACTAATGAGAGTTACTCAGTAACAGTAAAAAAAAATTAAGAAAATTATATATGTATATATAGGCTTCCATAGTCTCCAGAAATACTCATAAAATTTTTTTAGTGAACTTTTGCGAACATCCTGTGATAGCATCTTCAGGGCTCTATTCTACAATCAGCCATGAGGAAGTCGTAACTGTATGTACGAAAGCTAAGAAAAAAAAAAAAAATTTTTTTTCGACATTGCCAAGCGCATAAGTTCTATGTTCTAAAAACTCACTGTGTTCAAGTACCATTTCATCAACCAACATTCTTGACATTGATTGATTAGCCCCGTAAAATTCTTCAAGATAAATCGAGAAAATGACAACTTTCATCATCCAAGCCAAAACGGATAATGTGTATAAAAATTATGGTCACCTAGACTGACTCACGAAAATGTCAAGAGGGAAAAATTGTGGAAGCATTCACTACAAGTTGAACTTTCCTTTTTTTTTTTNTAAACATTTTTTGATAAATCTTCAAATTATAGTCCTTAATTCTACAAACACAGAAGCTTAACGTTCATCGAGACTCATTAAACGGTAATGTATGTTTTTTTTTCTACCTTAAATTATTTTTTCAATTTATATAAATTCTTAAATTTTATAAAAGGATAAAAGGAATTCAACTAACAATGATAAGTACTACGGACGTACAAACAGTCATCTAGACGGAAAAAAAATACCCCTTAATTTCATCGCTTTCTTTTTTTTTCCATTTTTTGAAATTAATAAAATACTACGCTTAATGTATTGTGGTTCTCTAAGGAGAAATCTTGGACCTTCTTCTACATACCTGTCTTTGTACTACAGAAATGTCTATAAATCTTCCGGTGTCTCTCTTGGACTTGCTAAGGCTAATGACTCCTCTCCACTAACATTTAGCCAATCCTACTCCCTGTTTGAGAGCACTCCAGTAACTTGGATCCAAGGATTTGCAAGCACCCAATTAAATTTAATCCAAATAAGTCAAGTAAGCTTCAACCTCCAATCTGTGTCTCACTGTTGAACTCGATAGGAGACCAAAAGAATCTCAAACTTCAATTGAAACAAAAGGCTTGCCGGCTGTTGAAAAATGAAACTGTCAATGCAAAAAGAAAGATCGATAAAGACTCGATCTCAGTCCATAAAGATATTTACTATAAACACTTAGAATCGCATTTGTACGAACAAAAATTTTATATTCCTATCGGTTTTGAATCATTTTGGCATTTAGCAAATAAATATGAAGTATTCCAAAGTCCATCAGGAGTAAATGAGAATTCCTGGGAACACCCAAGCCTAGATTGGGTTTCATTCTTCACGAATGGAAAAAAAAGTAAACGAGAACGGTGTGCTGACCACATTTATTTTATGGCCGTGTATAAACATACCTTTTACAACTATTATACCTTCTATTATTATGCGTTGTAACGCATGTATTCGGCCAGAAGATGGACAATGTCCGAAAGCGCTCGCCAACAGAAGATGGTTTGCAGAAACCAATGAAGACGGATAATAGAAGTTATGATAGTTCTATATTCATTGGTGGTGGAAATAACCTTTCAGATATCTTTTACATGTAGTCTATATGAACTAATGAGGGACTTTTTTCTTTTTTTTTTAACTCATTAAGGTTATCTCATTATAAGTTGCTGTCCTCAGTCGATTGAGTCAGCAACCACTTAATAAGTGGTTGAGAAATTAGAAACTTTATGAATATAGGTTGAAAAAAAAAATAGTAATATACCAAATTTACAACAATTATATCAAAACTGTACAAAACATATATATGTTATTATTTTAAATTTTTGTCTCTCTCTAATATCTCCCCCACATTTAGACGGTTTACAAAACGAATTTTAAATTCCAAATTGGTTTCACGATTTTTTAAAATTCGGATGCTAGAATGCTTACAGACGAATGACTGACATTTATATAAAAGAAAGTTTAAATGTAGTGTGTTCTTCATTACCCATCATACCAGAAACTATTCCCTTAGGTTCCCAAATAATGAAAGTAAAAATAAATAAGCTATAGGGTTTTGTCGACCAACAAATATCCAATTAATCTATTTATGTTTGACCCGTTAATGGCAGAGTACTACTGAAAGCGCTTGCCTTTGGGACGCGGAAAACAGCCAACGACTGATTCATATTTAGTCAAATTTATCTTGGTAATCCAATTTGATGTAGAACTTGTTTTTTAAATGGATTCTTTTTTGATAATTGTTAAATAAAGAAAGATTAAAAAATATTAGAAAAAAAGGAAGTAATATATATTTATTGTGAAGAAAAATGCTTATAAGAAGGATTTAAAAAAAAAAAAAAAAAAAAAAAAAAAGTCATAAGTGAGACCATTCAATAGGTTTGTTTTTCTATTTGAAGGAAATAGGTATTTGGAAGAAATTGCGAAATTTTGGTGGTATTTCGTTTAAGTAATGGAAAAAATTTTCATAATTACTCTACACTTGAGAATTAATTTTTTTGAATAATGGAAGCCCAAATTTTTGCATACAGTTCATTTGAATGAATGCAGAAAATCAGATATTATCTGGTACCTATAATCTTTCCTAGTCTTTCACACACTGTAAAGTAGTTAAATATCTATTAATAATTTATTTTATTGTTTGTAAATTTTTGTTTTGCTCATTGAAAAAGGGTTAAAAAGGGCGGATTATTGAAAACGTATTACAAAAATTAAAAAAAAAAGAAAGACAGATGAGTTAAAAGGCTGCGCGTTATTATATTGTCGTCACTACACAGTTAACGGCTTGGAAGCCAAATAAATTCCTGCTTGTCCAAATATGCATTTGGCTACAGAGGAATTATATCGCTTTCATAGCTTCTGCATACAATATATAGTTTGATTTTTCGTTGCCTCTCAATGTAACAGAAATTTATAGTAAGTTATTCCAGAATCGAAAAGGTATTTGTCCAACTTTTACCGTTTATTTTGACATAATAATCAAAACTGTTAAAATAAATTTTATACCCGTTCTCGGTGACATGATGGAATTTGGAATTGAATTAAAATACATTCTACCTCATGACAACTATATGTTTCATAGAATGATATAGAATTTATATATATGATTTTCTCAGAGATTTTTTTTATACGTAAATTTGAATGTAAGCTTACATTATGTACTCATTTTCTTGACTTTATCTCATATTCTAGATACCAATGAATATTAAATTTATTAAGTACATAATTTTTTTAAATCCAAATGTATTTTATTTTTTATAAATAAAAGAAGAGTCGTATATTGAGCCAATGAAGATTTTTCTATCTCTGACTTGTAATTGTCCTTCTTATTCCCAACGCCAACTAATTTACTTTACGTAATTATTTAACAATTTTATTTTACCTACTTTATCTTTTCTTAAATATCACATTAGATAGATTACATTCTACAAGTGACATAAGATTTCTTATTGGAAAATCCAGTTATTCAAGGCTATGCCAAAATTTTAAAATGTCTTCACCGGTCATATATTGAAGAAGCTTAAATTATGGTCCGTAAAACAATTATACACACACACACACACAAACGTATATATAATATTATTTGATATTCAATTTTTTTTGTTAAACTGTTAGATAAATTNTATGGATTTAATTTTTACTTAGAGTAAGGACAGAATGAATCAATAATTCTTATGTAAAATAATAATTCAATGAAAAATAATTATAATTCTCTATAACATACTATAAGAAGTATTTTAGCTATATAGATTTTTTAGCTGTTTTCTATATAATTTGGCATGCTGGTTTCAAAACTGTTTTTATCTTTATTTTATCACTTCACATTCTGAGTGTTCATTATTTGAAATATTTTATATGGATGAACTCGATTTAAATTACATAAAATGTTTTTTAAACTGTATATTTGGTACGTTTTTTATGTTCTTTTAAATGCATGATTTTGTTTGATTTCTGAGGATATCCTGTAGTTTAAAAAGTTGACGTGATAGACAAAATCTGAGGTTATTCCCAGATTCTGACACCAAGAATTAGTGATAAAATAGTGTCACTTCTAACTTAACAAAAAATATGTGTTCCCCAGTATAATAATAATATTCTATAGTAATAATAATGATAATGAAGTTATTAAGATTTTAAATTGTGGTTCTTCTCTAAACAACATTGATCCTGTTCCAATTTAAGCCAAAAAATAATTCCTTAAACGTATGTCCAATAAAACTTAAATATCATAATTCTTCTTTTTTTCCTTATTCAAGAAATAGTGTAAGCTAAAAAGCGATCTGTCTGTGTGTTTGTGTGTATATTTGAGTTGATGTATATTTGTGTATACGGTCTTTCAGCTTCTTCTACCTTGTATTAATGAGAATTTGAAAAAAAAAAAAAAAAAAAAAAAAAAAAAAGTCATAAGTGAAACCATTCAATAGGTTTGTTTTTCTATTTGAAGGAAATAGGTATTTGGAAGAAATTGCGAAATTTTGGTGGTATTTCGTTTAAGTAATGGAAAAAATTTTCATAATTACTCTACACTTGAGAATTAATTTTTTTGAATAATGGAAGCCCAAATTTTTGCATACAGTTCATTTGAATGAATGCAGAAAATCAGATATTATCTGGTACCTATAATCTTTCCTAGTCTTTCACACACTGTAAAGTAGTTAAATATCTATTAATAATTTATTTTATTGTTTGTAAATTTTTGTTTTGCTCATTGAAAAAGGGTTAAAAAGGGCGGATTATTGAAAACGTATTACAAAAATTAAAAAAAAAAGAAAGACAGATGAGTTAAAAGGCTGCGCGTTATTATATTGTCGTCACTACACAGTTAACGGCTTGGAAGCCAAATAAATTCCTGCTTGTCCAAATATGCATTTGGCTACAGAGGAATTATATCGCTTTCATAGCTTCTGCATACAATATATAGTTTGATTTTTCGTTGCCTCTCAATGTAACAGAAATTTATAGTAAGTTATTCCAGAATCGAAAAGGTATTTGTCCAACTTTTACCGTTTATTTTGACATAATAATCAAAACTGTTAAAATAAATTTTATACCCGTTCTCGGTGACATGATGGAATTTGGAATTGAATTAAAATACATTCTACCTCATGACAACTATATGTTTCATAGAATGATATAGAATTTATATATATGATTTTCTCAGAGATTTTTTTTATACGTAAATTTGAATGTAAGCTTACATTATGTACTCATTTTCTTGACTTTATCTCATATTCTAGATACCAATGAATATTAAATTTATTAAGTACATAATTTTTTTAAATCCAAATGTATTTTATTTTTTATAAATAAAAGAAGAGTCGTATATTGAGCCAATGAAGATTTTTCTATCTCTGACTTGTAATTGTCCTTCTTATTCCCAACGCCAACTAATTTACTTTACGTAATTATTTAACAATTTTATTTTACCTACTTTATCTTTTCTTAAATATCACATTAGATAGATTACATTCTACAAGTGACATAAGATTTCTTATTGGAAAATCCAGTTATTCAAGGCTATGCCAAAATTTTAAAATGTCTTCACCGGTCATATATTGAAGAAGCTTAAATTATGGTCCGTAAAACAATTATACACACACACACACACAAACGTATATATAATATTATTTGATATTCAATTTTTTTTGTTAAACTGTTAGATAAATTTAATTATGAGTGAATAGGGGGGNNNNCAAACCATATTTTGGGGTTGATGAGGAATAAAGAGAGAGAAACAAATATTTACAAGACAGTTCTAAAATGTAATTTCATAACATTTATTATCAATGATATTTTTTTTAAGAACGCATGTTAAAAAAAATATATACTTAGCAATGTATATTCGAGTTTCGGATGGACCCTATTTTTTATTTAGAAACCAAATTCGGTATTTGATTTTTCACTGCAGACCTTTTAAATGGTTCATATTTGGTAGAAATCGGCTGATAGAAAAAGGAAGCTTAGGAGACTAAAATTTATAAATGTAAAATTTTTGAAAAACTTCATAGTACGCAATATATGTAAAATGTACTTGTCTAACGATTATTTTTATGAAAAAGTCTTTTTTAAGGAAAAAATGTGAAAATATAACACAGATGGGCGCTTCCTCAGTCTTAATTCCCGGCTAGTCTAATGAGAAGCTTAAAGATAATTTTACGCTAATTTTTCTCGTTGTCTTCAATTAGACATTGAATATCCCCATATATCAGTTAAGGAAAAAAATTCCTCGTTTAAATGTCTAATGTGTATCTTATAGATTTTTTTTTTTTTTTAAGATATGCATCTGTTTAGGAGACAAAAATATAGTTTATTACGCCCTAACAACTATGAGAAATGTCTATTCTACAAATTATAAGAAATAATTATACTAGTTAATTGTATCTTATAGAGCTAATAGCTTTTCAAAAATATATAAGTTTAAAAAATCTGTTTCCAGGGGGTACAAATTTTTCTAATGGAGAGTTTTTGACTGTGCAGATTTTTAGTAAAGAAATTTTTGGGGTTCGGTTAAGGTTGATAAAAAAAAAATACTTTTTCTGAAAAAAAAAAAAAAATGTATTTTTTATTATCTACTGACATTTCAGTTGACAGACACCCAGTCATGAACATATGTTCCAGGTGACAGCATGTCCCCTCTCACCTTCATGAGAGCCTTGAAGATGGCATACAATGTTTGAAGAAAAGTCGGTAGATAATAATATAAAAAATATAACCTTTCTTTAAATTATATATATTTTTTTTTTTGGATCAACTTTGATCGAACCCCAACAAATTCTCTACTAAAAATTTTTTTTTTGTTTTTACTTCAAAGCTTTAGGTGAATCATTTAGGTATTATTTAAATAAAACAATAAATATATAACTAATTTAAATTAATTGAGAAATTGAATTTAAACATTAGTCTTATACGTTTGATTAGTTCTTTATATTGTGAGTATTTGGAGCCGCATTTAGAGCTAATGATTTTTCAAAAATAGAACGTAAAAGACCCTAGGATCGATAAGGAACTTTGAGCACGGTAGAGGAATTTTCTCAATCTGCGCTCCGTACATGGGGAACTCGTTTTGAATTTCCTTTGTCGTCACACAGTCGGCCAAATCCCTAAAGGGCCCCTTTATATACGGCAGACGCGAAGAAAGACTCCCTTTCCAGTCCTGTCCGGACTTCTCCAGTAACCCCCGAACAGCAGCTGGATATGACTGAGACATTCTCCGGGGTTGGAGTGTGGGACGACGTGTTCTCTGGAAAAATTCAACATAAAACACGACTTACGTTTCCGCGCACGAGAGTACTCTTAGGTCGCTGCCTTAATATACTCTGGTTTTACAGTTAGAGCACATTCCTCGGCCTGCTTTGTCGCAACGAGAGCCTGGAACACCCCCTCATTTTAGTGCACTCTCGGCTTATTGCACTCTCCAGCTTCTGCATAGAAAATATTAAAAGTAATACTTTTATGCACGCATAATAATAACACTGGGGCATAAAATACCTTTTAAAAGAACTGGAGCAATGCCTTTTTCTTGTTTTAAATTCCAGATGTTTCTAGAATTTTTTAAGCGAATAAGAAAAGGAAAGTTCACCTAAATGATAATTAAAAATTAAATATTATCTTTTATATTAAAATAACTCATTAATGAATTAGTATCACATCTGTGAATTCTATTTAAAAAAATCTTCACACAGAAGCTGCTTGAAGTATTCCGATTTCACTTGTTTCAAATCAGATGGACACATTTAAGAATCAATGACTAATTTAATCTTAAAAGCGGTGTGTTGCAATGAGGCTAGCTTTATACCAACTGGGAAGGAATAGTGGGCCTTGCTGCAGAATTTTATTTAAATTCATTCATCAATTAGGATTTCTTTTAATGTCATGTAGTAAATAGTTTGATCTTCCTCTAAAACCCCCACTCCACATCATCTGACTTCAATAAAAATTAGTTTACCGTTTTCTATGTAAAACTTAATACAGAATGTAACTAGGCCTTTAAAAAAAAATTCATATCACAGTAAATATTTAAGAACGTAACTTCGAAAGTTAGCGGTAACTATTTCTATATAATTGAAACCATTCTGTATTATTGAGTAATGGTTAATCTGGGATTAGGTCTTGAGAACTGAAGAAATAAAACGGATTTTGAAACAAAATAAATGACCTCTCAGTCATAATGTAGTTAACGAGGAGCATTCTTTCTCTCTCCACCACAAAAAATAAACTTAACACCTACTAATTTCCTTGTAGTTATAGTAGTTTATAAAAGTAAAAATCCAATGACGATTTTACAATTTGATTATTTCATTAACCTTCCTTCTTTAATAATGAACTTAAATCTCCAATGGCATATGATGGACAAACAGCGTAGGTGCCAGCGCTGGCGCATTAAGGTCAACGAAGGCAAATGCTGTCATGTTTAGTTCACACTAAGGAAGAAACAACCTGGCAGAATGTACTTTAATGACATCCCTATCCTAACTTCCGATTGCGTCAGGTACCTAGGCTTTCATCTTGATTCCCGTCTAACATGTAACACACAAACAAAAATCAAAAGACAGGAACTAAATAGGTGACTTGGACAACTTTACAAGCTACTAAGCCGCAAGTCAACCTTAACTGTGACTAACAAATTAAATCTTTACAAGACACTACTGAGACCTATCTGGACGTATGGAGTTGAACTGAGGGGAAATGCTTAACCATCCAACATCCACAGAATACAGTCCTTTCAATCCAAAATCCTAAGAATCATAGTTAATGCACCCTATTACGTCGCAAACTCCTTACTCCACAATGACCTTAAAATCCCTTTCGTTGCGGACATCATTACAACCCGTTTTAATAAATTCCACTCTGGCCTTTCCAAGCCTACCAATCCTTTAGCCTAAACTCTATCCAGTATTACCCATCCTGACAATCCACCATGTCACCTGAATAGAAAATGGCCCAGTGACCTTCTCATTGCCAACACTTCATAAAAAAAAAAAAAATAAATAATATGAAGAGAAAAAAAGAAAAAAAAAAAAAGAAGCAACCTGTGTATTGTAAATATAGATTTAGGAGTTCTGCTATTGGGCTACTTCTCCATCAAGCGAAAAAATAATGAACTTATACAATGACTTTTAAAAAAATAGACTTTACACCTACTACTTTCGTTGTAGTATTTATAACAGTAAAAATCCTATGACGGTTTTACAATTTGATTATTCCATTTAACTTCCTTCTTTAATAATGAACTTATATAATGACTTTCAAAAATTATAACACCTATATAAGGATTTTCAGAAATTGTGAACTAAATCGCATCTACATATGCATTTTTAGCTGTTCTTACGTACATATATCGAATCATGATTCGAGAATAGTTCGATTCCCTTAAAGTTAATCTTCTAGATAAAAATTTTTTTCTCATGGGAAAACATTGGAGGTTAATTTAATATCGAAGCAAAGACAAAGCAGTTGTAAGCCGCTTATATACATTCTCAAAGAAAGTAAATGAAAAATGAAAGAGTATTCTACCCAGTGGGATTTATGTATTTTGAAACTGAGACACATACGTAGGTTCCGCAGGGTTGTAAAGACAGGAAGTCACTGCACACAAAGAACTTAAGCATAAGGGTGTCGGAGTCCTTGGTAAATATTTCAGACACAGATCTTCACTATGAGGAAACCTGCAGTCAATTTCACTTATCTCTTGAGAAGATAAAGGGCCTTTGGTCTTGGAAAAACGAGATTGTCTTTCCAGCAGGGGAAATTTATTTTACGACCGCTCTTCATGCTCTAAGCTATACTTGACCGCAATATAAAACAAGGAATTCCCCCATTCTTTTCATAAGTTAGTGTATTTGATTCATGTATTATTATTCTTGGTAAATTTTTTCTATCTATAACAGATAAATATTGTATGCTATAGTGGAGAATCGGATCCATTTACCGTGCATTGGGCAGGATTATAGTTAAAATATTAAACACACATCATAACACTTATATTTTGGAAATCAATATCAGTGTCACACTTTGATGAGGGATACAAAAGTATGAGCAAAGGGATTCAGACTTGAGAGCAACAAGAAATTATTAGAAAGAAAAGGATGAGTTCTCGCAGGGTGGAGAGGTGTAAATGGCCGTTGGAGATCTTAAAAATGAGTGTAGAGCAAGACGATGTCTGGGTGCTTTGCGCTTAAGCATATAAACGTTAACACACTTGATCTCGGCAAAGACTTAGGAAATGGCATGTCCAGAAACTCCTCAGTTTCCCTGGCACAGGACGGGCATATCAAGGTGCTTGCTTATATCCTGTAGCCTTCACTGCTGGAGACACTGCCAAAAATTTGATTTCTTCGATGTTCTGAATAATTTTTAATTTGGCCAGTCAGGTTATCGGCCAATCTTCCCCAAAAGGATGTAAATAAGAAGCAAAAATTTCGGTCTTTGAATCGGTATTTGTCAAAAAGGTACAAGAACCTTTTCTTTGGCGCAAGGGGGTTGAATGTTCATGGTTATTTGAGTAGTAGCGATTCTGAAAATGGTTCTATGGGCCCTGCAGATTGATTGGTATCACTTGTCAATGATTTTTTGCCAGAGTTTAATTAACCATTAATTTGGGAGGATGACAATCTTCTTGCTCGACTGACAGAGTGGTCAGAAGGAAGACTGCATGATCAAACACAGAAGAATAATTTATGAATATAATGGTATCTAATTTTCAAGAAGTGCTACTAATGAGATGATAATAAATGGTGTACATATTTAGAATTATAATTATAAAAGTATGTTCACGTAGGCTTCCACGGTCGTCAAATGTATATACTGTTTCTTCTTCCGGGTTGGACCGTGTCAAGTAGTTATTAGTTGTCAAGCTTTCACACATCCTGTGATGGCTTCTTCAGGGCTGAATGGAGAATGAGGAATGAGGAAGCCATCATTCTCTCTGGGCCATCATTCTCTCATTCTCCATTCAGCCCTGAAGAAGCCATCACAGGATGTGTGAAAGCTCGGCAACTATCAACAACTTGACACGGTCCAACCCGGAAGAAGAAACTGTTTATTAAAGTATATTTAACCATAATTAATGAAAGAATTTTATTACATTTTTCATAATTTTCCTCTGGACCAATAATTTAAAAAAAAAGTTTGTTTCATGTTACATAATTTTGAAAAAGCTTTATTTATTTCATTTATTGTTTTCCTTAAGACTATAAACAAAACTTAAATATGAGATACTGATACACAGATTTAAGTTTTACATTATGGCTCTGTTCTAGATACGATATATATATATATATATATTGAGACGATATTGTCATAGATGAGTTTGTTACACTGACAAGCACTATACGTAAATACTTTGACAGATGTAGAAGAATTATTGCTAAGTGTAAAGTATAGGATGTTTCTGTGTGGGGTTGACGGTCGACTGCATCTCAGCCGAGCGTGGACAGGATATCCTTCAAGTCGGTGGAGCAGCCCTTTATGTGGAGGCCGGGATGACGGGGGGTCCCCGCTGACTATTAGCCGTCCATTGTGTATGGAACTCAGCTGATCCGGGATCATTCCCTCAGTCCTGTGTGTGTATCTGTGTCACTGAATATCTCCTCCCAGTCCCAATCCCCTTTCGACTGGAGGGAGTCGTTCTTCTGTGTCCTTTTCCTGAACGGATCCCAAGAGACTGGTTCTCGCTCAGTACCATTTCCAATCCAAATAATTCTTGCAATAAATCCTAATTTGTTTTCTATTCATACATTTTATTCAGACACTTTAGTTATTTTTTGACTACAATTAATTTAATAGTTTGTAAATACATTACGTTACCATAGCACATTAAATTATTTAAAAATATTTTATAATTTAAAATTAAAATAAAGTAAATGACGAGAGTCGACAAAATGTATGACAATGTCAGCTCCTTCGAGTACAAGACGAAGTTCTCGTCTTACTCGTAAGTTAGACTCTCGCTAGTGTAGAGGGAATTTAATGAGATATCTAACTAGTCCTTGTGGTGTAATGGCTTAACACACCAGCCCGGAAAACAGGAGATCTAGGTTCGATTCCTGGCTGGGACAGATAGATTTTTTTATTCCATTCCCTCTCATTAATTGATTAAATTATTTAGTATCATGAGAGATTTCCTAAATCGACACTATTTAATAAGCTGGACAAATCAATCAGGGTTTTGTCCATGATCAAAAAAATGAAATACGTCAAAAGCGATGGGTAATTTTTTATATATATATGATAGTATAGATAGTGATGTCTGGAGAGATCTACGAGGGAGGTTTATGGTTACATCTAAGAGTGCAGAACTAAACTGATTAGTTTAGTCCAATTTAGGATTAGGATTAGGATCAGATTTATGTAGGGTTAAATCTGTCATCCACTCTTTTAAATGTTTTCCGTTTTTTAGTGCTTGTTTACATTACGTTATATAGTACTTGGTGTGCAATAAGTTATATTCGAACACACAGAAATACACAAATATAGATACAAAACCATTTTAAAAGCAGAAATATAAATTATATAACTTAAAAAGTAAATTAACAATTAAAATTGAAACAATAGATACAATTTGAATCTAGCAACAATATAATACAATTAGATTTATATAGTGAATACTACAATAAAACATAAAACAAAAAAATAAAAGGAAAGGCATAGTTGATATTTTTTTTTTTTTGTGGGAGGGGTCCAATTTAGTTCTGCACTTGGAGATGTGACCATAAACTCCCTCGGAGATCTCTCCTTACATCATTATCGCTCTGATGATGACTTAGATGTTAAGTCGAAATTTCAGCAATAATAAAATAGTTACTCAATAATTTTGGAGTATTTTATTTTTCTGATCCTGGCCGAAACCCTGGATAATTTCTCTAGCATAATACTCGATTTACCAACCACTAATGATACTCGGCTAACCAACCACCAAACCATATTTTATTAAAAAACAGTTCATTTGGAAGTAGTTTTTTTAGTAGATAGTTTTTTTTTTCTTCTTCTTAATTGGGCATACCAACCACATGGGTCCATGGATGGCTCGTATCTAGAGGATAAGGATAAACTCTTCAATGGCCTAGTATGAGGTAGGAACGCCGAGGAGTACAGAGAAGAAGGCCTCTGTTTTTGCCGGGTCTCCGGCTAAGACCTCGGCCTGCGGCTGTGATTCACTCCGAGAGCCGAGGTGATTATATATTAGGGGTGGTGGGGGGTGCTAAGCGTCCCCTCTCACTGCTTTGTAATTCCGACAGCTGTCCTGGGCAGGCACGGAGTCACTGCTGCAGAAAAAAGAAGTGTTCGAGCACCGTCTCTACCTGCCTGTCAACCTTGGGACGTTGGCGACAAAGGAGAGCCTTATTAACAAATTAGCTTCTATTAGAATTTCATATGTGCGAAGAGAGATTATCCAACTCAATTACACATCTCTTCACGGGAAAAAAATTTTTTTTTTTTTAATAGCTGGTAGCTTTGATTGAATTATAATTTATTAAAAATATTAATATTAATTTATTATAATTTGTAATTTGAATAATTGTTCCTGATATTTAACTAACTATTGACTATATTTTATTAAGCTTCTTAATTGACACTTTTTACTTTAAAGCTTCTCGAATTGCAAAACTTATATTATACTGTTATGGGCTACATGTCAATAATAATTAAGACAAAGATATATTGAGGTTAATTTATTTTAAAAAAATAAGTATTAATAATAACAGCTATTATTCAATCGAACCTCCTGCTCTTACTAACTAATAAATAAATAAATAGAAAGTATAAATCACACACAGCTAATCAACAAACATATAGAAATGAATTAAATGTGCTTATTAACATGAAGTACTTGATAATATCAGTCACTTACCATTTCATTAATAGTGGCACTGCAAAGGCCACGATCAGCCGGACACTGCTCAGCCGGAGACATGCGATCTGTCACGGAAAATGAAATTGACTCAGAGAACAGTGGCGAGACGCTTTTATAAAGTTATGGAAGAGACAAGTCAGACCTAGAGAAGTCAGACCTATTTAGAAAAATATATAATAATCTAAATAACTGAAATTTATTAGCGTTAAAAAAATGGATGAATATCATAGATGTAAAGTGTAATTTTCCGTCAATTATATTCTATAATAAAATACATAATAACAATGTATTTACCTTTTCTTCTTCCTGGTTGGACCGTGTCAAATTGTTGTTATTCGCCGAGCTTTCGCACATCATGCGTTCGAACATGAGAACGTTCTCTTTTCAGCCCTGGAGAAGCCATCACATGAAGTGCGAAAGCTCGGCAAATAACAACAATTTGACACGGTCCAACCCGGAAGATGAAACGGTAAATACATCTGACGACCGTCGAAGCCTACGTGAACATAATAACAATGTGTTTAAAAAATTAAACATTTCGCTAATAAATGTTCGATTAAACTGTGTGGTAAGTGTGGACAGTCTTTTCATGAAGGTCAGATCTGTTCTAATGAACAGAAATGTTTAAACTGTGGGAATTCTGGGCATCCTGCCTGGGACAGGAAATGTCCTAATTATGTTAAGGAAAAAGAAATTGAAAATATTAGGTCCCAGGAGCGTGTTACTTACAAGCAGGCAGAAAATATCCATAAGCAAAGACATAACACCTTGACAAGGACCGCAAATGACAGACAACAGGCAACATATGCTGAAACCGCCAATCTTTCTAATGTTTCAGAAGTATTTTCAATTCAAATACAAAAATTAATAGAAGTTATAAATGTATTTTCAAATAAAATTAATAATTTTGAAAATTATTTTCAAAGGTTTGATAATATATGTCCCACTGAAAAAAATATTAAAATTGATCAATCTGCATCTCCATCGATAGTTGAGAATAATAAACCAAAATCTCATATTCTCACAAGCAAATTTCCGACCTATAATAATTCAGCCAAGACCAATACACCATCAGAAACATTAACTATGGAGAAAACAAACTCTAATAATAAAAGACCATTATCAGTTTCATCTTCATCACTCTCCAACTCATCACTCACAGGATCAGGAAAAAATATAATAGTAATAAAACCACCAAATAAAAAAACTTTAAAAGATAAAAAATTAAATAAAAATAATTCAGATATAACATAATATGGTTTTTGATGATTTATGAACTCTTCTAATCAGTATGTTTTAGTCTTATTATTGTCTCATATAAATTATTAATAATTTAATTTATT
>KZ807288.1:112364-134777 GCA_000696205.2 Oncopeltus fasciatus | reverse complement strand
CGCGCGGGCCGGACATCGTCGGTCTGTCTGGTGGGTGGTGGGTGGCTGTTACTGGGACCATGAGGACTATGTTCCCTGCCCAGCTCTGAGGGTCTGGTCGGCTGGCACACACGAGCAGATCCTCTTTCAAGGGCTGTAGCCATAGAGCAATAATGTTGATCCATGCATGTTGGATGGTCCTGGGACAGTTGCGTGCCGCTTGTCGGCTGATCGGGGTCCGGCTAGCGTGGGGCGGGTACCCGTCCGTCGCGCCGGACTCGTCTCCTTGCGGCGGCTACTTTAACGATTTACATACCTCTAGGGAATTATTATCTATTATATTTGAGGCATCTATGACCTATATGGTTGATATGCCTTTAAAAAAAAAAAAAATTAAACTTTGGGAGTTGTCCACAGAAAAAATACTAAGTTCTTAAAGAAACATCAAAACCAAAAGTCAAAACCCTATCTTAGTCTTTGCCTAAGAAAAGGAAACTAAAAATTTGAGAATAATTTATCTTATTCCTGAAATCATTGTCGACTCGCTAAGGAAGAAGTCGTGGCCTTCTAACAAGCTGTAGGATCTTGACTAGTTCTGTAGAATTCATTACAGCTGTTCTGACAAGCGGAGTCAGCTTCAGAATGACGGGCATTGCAAGTGGCCATTGTCGAAACGAGCCGGAGAACAGTAGCAGCACTTAAGCCCCTGGTAGACCGGTGCATAGTTCGAACCCTTCGAAACGCTCTCCTCAAGTTTTAATTAATTTAATTAAGAAAAAGTTTTGCCTGAAATGAGTTTGAGAGTTTGAAAGTGACACTATTGGCACACGGCCCCTCGTGAGTGAGGGAGAGAGAGACTCCGGGGGTGAGTGAGGAGCGAAATCATCCCCTTTTCGGTGGGGTGGTGGGGTAAATGTTTTCCGTTTTTTAGTGCTTGTTTACACCACGTTATATAGTACNGGGGGGGTGGAAGGGGGTGCGAAAGCGGTCTCGTCAGAAAGTTTGCTTATAAAAGACACTCGCTATTTCTTCTGAACCCCTAATAACAAACGAAAACTCTGTTGGCCCGTCTTTAATATCCCCTCGGAGACAAAAGTCGTCTTCCTCATTTATAGCATTTGGTCGGGTTTCTGCTCGCTCTCGTGCCCTTTGTTCTCGTCTGAGGCGCTAATAAGATTTTTAATGTTTTCTTGTGTCGGCGGGCTGGGGAGAATAATGGACTTACCGTGTCTTAATCGGCAGCCATTCGGCCGGCGTTCCCTTCCCTTAAAATGATTTTCAAACAAAACCACAATTGTTAATTTTGTTTTGGAAGTTCTTACAAATAATTTGTCCAATTTTAAATCCATGTTTAACACCGATCATTCATGTAAAATTAAACTCTCAAATACACCATATTTTGAATTTGTCACGTTTTACAAACATTTGGTTGTTTTAAACGGTTCACCAATCACGACATGTATGAAGACTTCATACTATGAATAGAATTGGTGGTCACATATAAATTCTACCTCGTCTTGCAAAGAAGAGTGGTGACATTAGTCAATAGAGAAATCGACTTCCATGCATGGGAAGACTATGTCACTTATCTGCGAAAAAGAATGGACGATATTCACGAGTAAGTTCGCATCAACGTCCTGGAGGCTTGTTTCAGAATGAAGGTGCAATACAACATCATAAAGGTTTCCAACCAGGAGACTTAGTAAGGCTACATAATCCTCGAAGGCCTCGGGGGTACTCTCCCAAACTCCAGAGTGCTTGGGAAGGCCCTTATGAAATAATAACCAGGATTAATGACGTCATAATTTCTATTAAGAAGAAACCAAAAGGGAAACCCAAAATAATTCGCTTCAACCGGTTGGCTCCATATAAAAGAGATCACGGAACAGCGGGTTAGGAATCTGAGCATAAAAGAAAAGGACTCTATCCCTTGAACCTGCATACCTGTACGACCTAATTCAGGGAACACTCATCAGCAAGAATTACTTTAGAAACGGAATGGACAGCACCTGGTGGGCAAGGATCTGCGTCGGGAGCAAACGAAGATCTACGGAGGTGCCTCTTCAACCTGCGAACGCAGAATTAACAGCTTTTCATCACTTGGCTTGCCATTAGCAAGTTAGTTTGCAGCTAGGACACTCTAGATTGGAAGGTAGTGTGGATAGAGAAAATTTTCGCTGGTACCAGGATTACCATCGTACCTTTTTGGGCCGTTTTAAACCTTTGGATAGGTACTTCGCCCCGTCAGGCGTGGATGTTGCAACGAATCCTCCCCTTCAGTCAAAACCTGTTCTAGACAGGCCATTTATAGGAAGGGGGTAACGGTAATTTTTGGCGAAGTACGTAACGAGAGGACCAGACTCAAACCAATGGTTTGCAAAAATTCTGCTCCAGTCTTTAAGAAATTGCAGTCACTAGAGCTTTAATGCACAACTTCATATATTTATTTTAAAGATAGTTGACCGTCGAACTTTATGAGGAAGGATTGGTCCATACTTCGGTCTTGGGATTTAAAGAAATAAAATATAATTCGTTAACCAAAAGAGTTTTTATTGTTGCTTACATCCGGCCTAAATTTGATACCTTCTTCAGGGTTGAGTAACAAGAGTAACATACAAACAAATGTTCAAATAAAACTCATTTTAGTCTATTCAGAACAAATCTCTACTAACGACAAATCAGACAAATACTTTATTTCTTCCTCTCATAGTCGTACTTTTCACATCCTAAAACATAAATTACTACAAGAGTCCTCATAACATTTTAGTATGTCACTACTACGACATTTCACTTTCCCATATTGTCATTTTCAGTAACCTCTGTCCACCTAATCCCCTTGTAAAACACCGACTCTCATCAAAATATCCCTTTCACCGAACAAATTTCCCCCACCATCCCTCACTATTTCCTTTTTTCTAAATTTTTTCAGAAAATATTCCACAGTAATAGTTGAGAAACAACTTCTTTTTTTTTTTTTTTTAAGAATATGTGAGTAGGACCAAATCTTGTGGCCGACACCCACACCTCCATGATGACCACAGTCATAATGAACGTATTTTTTCGAATTTGTATATATTTCTTAAAGCAGGAGACTCTTCCTTCATCACCTACATTGATAAGTGCACTTAGCTATTTGTTTACAGAGTATTTTTCCATTTTCTTGCATATGTCCATTATTTAGCCTAATTGCTCATATATTTAAATTTTTATTTGTTGCAACATCTCTTGTTTTCATTCATTTTTTTTTTTTTATATTTTGTATTTTTAGATTTTTCAGACTTGATTTTTTTTCGTTACTCAGTCTTGAAAAAGGTCTGAAATTTTGGCTGAATTGTTGGTAAAAATAAACATGTTTTTAAACGATTAAATTATAGGAAATAGAATAAAAAATCTAACTGAAAAAATAAAAAATAAACTATTTTTTAAATTTACTTTATTTATTTTTTTTTCTTTTTTTCTTTTTTTTTTTTTAAAGAATATGTGGGTAGGACTGTATCATGTGGCCAACACCCACATCTCACATCCTCCGTGATAACGGGTCATAATGATGACCGTATCACGAATTTGTATTTATTTCTTCAAATTCCAAGGTCGAATCCCGGACTTATGTCTTCTCAATTATACATTTAAAATTGTACTTAAAATACTTTTAACTTCTCAAATACCAGATTGTATTGATGGAGTGTATCCTGTTGAAATTTTTCAAGAGTCACGACATTCTCCAAGATGCAAGGGAAGCTTGTTGAACTCCCCACGGAAATCATACGGGGCGAGGGAATAAGTTGAGAGGGGGGAGTGGGATAGTTGTGAGCAAAGGGTGACTAATTGCCATGCTGCAGCTAGTTGCGAGAGACCACTGCAGTGCGGCCGGCACCTCGCTGCCAGGAACAGACAGAACTTGGGGTCCTGCTGACCTCTTGCGACGGAACTTGGCTGCCCCATTCTCGCCAACCCTTCCTCAGCCGTAGTCCTTCTCAGTTCGGGCTTCGGGGGTAATGCAAGTAGGCCATCATTTTCCATCTATAGATTGTATGCCATATGTCAACATTGTGTCAACAACGCTCAATGCAATCTCTGTTATATTTTACCCCATCTTACTCACTAAAATAACTTTTTCACAAAGGTTTTTAAAATATTCTTTGCATGATTACTTTTCTTTAATATACCACACAAATCTCTACAATATTATGAGTTCAAAATCTCTCGCAATATGGATATGTATATATANAAGTAAGATCCAAACAAAAATATACTGCAAAAAAAAAGTGTTTCCGTCTTGATTCATAATAAATTTATCGGAAAGAGCTTGAACAGATGTCGATGAAATTTGTCAATTTGGTTTTATCTACTTAGCAATGTGCCCAATTTCATTAGAGCCAAATCTATTAGCTGGGGGCATTATATTGAGGCTAAAACTTGCACACAATGTTTGTTCTCTTAGGTTTTGCGGTTCTCAAACTGTTCCTGTACATTTTTTAATCCAAATTTTATTTATTTAATACATTTCTGATAATATCAAAATATTTTGTAGATTGTTTGAAATGGATTTGGAGTTTTAGGACGGTGTCTGTGCTAAAGGATTAAGATGATATGGAAGTTAGCTCTGGAAAAGTTTGAAGCGGGAGGAAATGAGGTCTTGTAAAAAAAGGATGATCTACAATCTATTCTGACTTCTATAATAGTGGTAAAGAGAAGAATGGAATATTTAATAGGGAGCATTTGCAATTATTCTCAGGGTTTTGGATTGAAAGGACTGGATTCTTTGGATCTTGGAAGGCTTGGCCGCAACCCAGATTTCTACTCCGTAAGTCCAGATTGGTCGCAATAAGGTTTTGTAGGGCGTCAGTTTGTTTTTAATCGTAAGATTGGAGTTCTTATTCTGTATAGGATTCCATATCGCCGATTGAGTTCTTGTCTTTTAATTTTAGTATGTTCTCCCCATGTAAGTCGTGATTCAAGATGGAACCCAAGGTAACGAACGGAATTTGTATGTGGCAAAGGAATATTGTTAAATTTCACAATTTCAGGGAAGTTCTTCCGCAGTTGGAAATTAACTTGAACGTATTTTTCTTCTTTAATTTTTATTCTCCATTTGCCACACCATTCTTTGATTTTTCGAGATGATCTTGTAGGTTTTTAGAAACAGTTTTATTATCGGGGTGGTGGGTTTTATTTAGGCAAATAAAATTTATATTTTTATGTTATTATTAAAGATACCAAGTAAAAAAAATCGACATTATAAATTAGTTTATTTATTAATAAAATAATATTAACTTACTTAAAATGATGGACAAAGTGTATTAGTAACATTTTTTACAGCGCGTATGAACATAACTTTTTCTTAAAAATAAAATAAGTTTAATTTACTATTGCTTTTAATTACATTAAGCTATACAGCCAAGCTGAAAATTAAAATAAATTCATGGGATGGAATACAAGGGGGAGAGAAGACACCTTCTCCGGGCGTTAATTCGAGATAATCTTAATTGAACAGTTCTCTCATTAAGCTCCCATTCAGCCCTCAGCCAACTAGGGGTAGTTGTCCTGGAAGTCTGAGGTTTTAAAGGGGTGCATAGGAGGCTTGTGGTGCCCGTAAAATTTCCTCTGGAGTTCAGCATAAAGAGATGGTTCACTGAGCATGCAAGTGCATCCGTTTCCCCAACCGCTCAAAAGGGGTTGATTGCACGAGATTCCAAAGTAATGCCTCTCACAGTATTTTTCTTCCACTTCCCCAAATGTGTGCCAATCGCGCTCGACTTAAAAGCGGTAACTCCCGCTGGCAAGTATACAGCCTTTACACCCCACTTCTACAGAAGGTCCCCATTCTTGAAAGGAGGATGTGGGAGTAAGAAAGGGAATAAATCTCTGAGAATTCCGTAACAAGCTACATATCTGATAATCCTCTTTCCAAGCCTCTTCCGAAGCAAGAGTAATTTTTGATTGGACAAGAAGGGGTATTAGAGAAATCTCATATTCTGAACTTACTGGCACATCCCATATTATCAACATCGCATTTCCAGCGCTGCTAATTTGGTGATTGGCCAAAGCTAGAGTAAGATATAAATTCACCAACATCTGATAATATAATGTCATTAAACTATTATAAATTTGCACAGCAAGCCAAAGTGTTTTATATATATATATATATATTGGGAGAAACGATCTTTAGCTGCGTCTGAAGTATTTAAAATAGTGAAACCAATTTTAGTATTTACATTTCTTTTCTCAAACTGTTTAACGAGTTCGTTAATGGCTCAAATCGGTCAAGGAAGAAGTGAAGGAGGTTTTAAAGGACGAAATAATCTTTAATCTTAATGTTTTCAATGCTATTAGTTTAACAAAAACTTAATACAATTAAATAAGCGTTAAATTTAATTTTAAACATTTATAAGAATTTTTTTTGACCTAATTGCCGAATTGGGTTTCTGTATCCTGTAAATAAGAGGACCCGCAAAACGCCCGAAAAAACATTCTTTAATATCAACAATTGTTAGTGCAAGGGAACAGAATAAAAAATCTAACTGTCCTAGCTGGGACGTTAGATTTTTTATTCTGTTCCCTTGCACTAAAAATTGTTCAAATTTACGTGGAATTAAATACCACAAAAAAAAATTATAAAATTAAAAGTTAATAGTAAATAATGAGAGTCATTTAAACAGCTTGACAATGTCAGCACCTTTGAGCATAAGACGATATATTCGTTTCGAGGTTCGACTCTCGACACTAGTGTGGGGAATTTAATAACTTATCAGGCTTATCCTGGTAGTATAACTGGCAAGTACACCGGCCCGGAAAGCAGAAGATCCTGGTTCGTGTCCTGGCTGGGACAGTTAGCTTTTTTTATTGTGTTCCCTTGCACTAAAAATTGTTAAAATTTAATCCCACGTAAATTTTAACTACAAAAAAAATATTTATAAAATTCTTTGGTTTGGCATAATTTTTTACAAGAATTAATTGTACCAAGAACTGAACAAGACTGGCAAAAATTTCTTGGTCCAGTACTTTAAATACCACAAAAAAAAAAAAATATTTATAAAATTCTTAGGTTTGGCATAATTTTTTACAAGAATTAATTGTACCAAGAACTGAACAAGACTGGCAAAAATTTCTTGGTCCAGTACTTTTCTTGTTGCTATGTGTTCTTTATTCGAGTGAATTCCCAATCAATGGAATTAATTAACCTTGTGTTCCAAGGTAAACAACAGATTCTTGAAATTATCTTCTTTTTTCTTTGGCTGGAACTCTTCCTGTTTTAATAAATTTATGATTAGGTTAAGGAAACTGAAATTTTCCGAAACGTGACGTCACACTTCATAAATTCATCACAATTTCTTATTTTAAAATGTAGACCAGCAGTAGAGCCTTTCACTGTTACATGTTCTTCTAAACTAACACCCCTATTTATTCAAAAGCTTGTTGACAGGTTTTTCCATTTTAGCCTTCTTTCACTTAAGTGCACACACCTGAGCACCATGAGGTAATGGCAATTTAAAATCCAGGACTGTATATCAATCCTAAATATAGGGAGATAATTTTTCCAATTATTAATGCTGCTTCTACTGGTACAACATGAATGTGCTAAATGCACAAAGTCACAACATTTACTGTGATACTTAAACAAAACACCAGAATAAGCTGTTAAATCACCTCTAGGCCACATTTGAGGGGAGCCAATTTCTTTCCAGAATTACGGAAGCAGCTACTCTCAGTCATACAGGATTTGGGTCACAACACTCTTACTTTACTGAAATTATCGTTCTTGACTATCTTGCACTAGTTCATTTGTGTACATAAAAACAGCAATTTGGGGTACCAGGAGATGAACTAAGACCTCATGTAATTTGCTAGTCAAGCTTATGTTTTTATTTCAGCTTAACCTTTCTTCAGACAGAAGCGATCAAAATAAATGAGCTGCCTTCCCACACTCAAAACAATCATACCATTTTCTTGGCGTAACTACTGATGTAGAAGCTTCTTTTTCTCACGATTAGGATAATCCAACTATTATAAGTATTATAAATTTATTTACCGTTTCTTCTTCCGGGTTGGACCGTGTCAAATTGTTGTTATTTGCCGAGCTTTCACACATCATGTGATGGCTTCTTCAGGGCTGAAAAGAGAATGAGAGTTGTAAAAGAGAGATTTTTAAAATTCAGGTGGTATATAATTACCATGTTTTATACACCAGGTGATGTATAATCCCGGCACCACCTGAATTTTAAAAATCTCTCTTTTACAACTCTCATTCTCTTTTCAGCCCTGAAGAAGCCATCACATGATGTGCGAAAGCTCGGCAAATAACAACAATTTGACACGGTCNACGTAAATTTTAACTACAAAAAAAATATTTATAAAATTCTTTAATGTATTTTTTATTATGAGTAAAAAAATTGCTATAAATTAAAATTAAATTTAAAGTCTATTTATCTCAAAACTAATAAGAATGAATAAATTTTAAGCCATGTATTTATTTTATTTTTCAGCTTGGCTCTATAGGATTGTATAAGTTGAACCTTATTATACTTATTACATCCTTAAGTAGATAAGGAGGAATGAAAGCCATTCGAATCTATAAAATCAAACGAAGAATATATACTTAGATTGTTTTAGTTGGGGTTCGGTCAAGGTAGATCCAAAAAAACACAAATTTAAAAAATGTATTTTTTAAATAAAGGATTATCTGCCAACGTTTCGGCTTACATTGCAAGCCATCTTCAGCCGAACCCCAACTAAAATCATCTAAGAATAATATCTACGGTTAACAAACTCTCCTTTTGAAAAATATATACATCTCACATTCTTTCACTAACTAAAATTGTTTCATAGTTTATTAAAAGTGTTAAGAATTCAAAAGGAATGGCAAATAATAAGATTGTAAAGTTCTAAATTGTTACAGAAGGAGAGAAAGAGAGGTTGGATAAATTTGTGTGGGAGGGTAGGCTGATAGAGGAGAGAGAGTGAGAGAGGGGGGGTGGTGGATCCGCCAAATTGGAATAACAATAAAAAAACAGGAGTAATTGGAAATTTGATGAAGCAGGCTGACCCAGAAGTTGGGATATTTGAAACTGTTTCTGGATTCCAGTGAAGTTCATCCGAGTAAAGCCATCTTACATTTCCTCGGTGCAGGACTTCAATTATCGGGGATTTTTCGGGACAGAGGAAAATGAGGTGTGAAATACAAGTCTTACATAATTGCACTTCATTGAGGGCGTCTCTCAATATTGAAATAGGCAATCTTTTAGCTCATTTTTTGTTAATTCGGTTGTTGAATCTCTAAATTCTTCATGAAGCCATAACAGAGTCTATTTAATTCAATGATTATATTTTATTTAATATAACCTAACAATTTTTCATTAAATAATTTTTAAGTAATTTAACAATATCGAATGCAGTGAGCAGTATTGGATAAGGAACTAATACAAAGAACTGGATTTTAGTTTTGAATGAATTGTTCATTTTAATAATTTTTGTGCATTTAGGAAATATTTTGTTCATTCATTACGAAACTTTTAGAAAAATGTTTATTATCAATTTTGATTTATTATGTAGCAGTATATTAATAATAATAGTTTTATATCAAATTCCAGTTAAAGTTAAAAATGTAATTTCAACAGATCAAATTATTATATCTTAATCTGTATTACAAAATGTTTAAATTTGTAAGTTGGATTTTTTATTAATATTCTAATAACATGAACGAATATAATACTTTTTAGTAAGAAAAGGGTTGTTTTTTTATTTATCTGTAATAAATTTATGTATCATATAACATTATTTTATCTTTAAAAATGTCTTTATCGTACATTTCATTTCTTAATATAAATGTAATTTTTGCAAGTAAAAGAACTAACATTAATCAGCGTTTTCTTTTTCAACTTCTTTTTATTAATCTATAAATTATATCTTAAGCTCTGTGGGCTTAAAGAGTGAGTCTAAGCTTCCATGCTCCGTTGCTTCACCAAGAAATCTATACTTAAAATCCGGAATTGACGAACTCTCTGCTCTTCAGAAAACTTAAGTCCAATTGTCCAATGATTGCGAACTTTGGTGTATAATGTATATATATATATATACTGAATAAAGTATATATTGAAAAACACTAACTTGGAAACACTACATGAACATTTTCTTTTTCAAGCCTAAGCATGTTAAGTACATATATCTATTACTCAACTTATTTATTAAACGAATAAATGACTGCTTTATACTAATTTACAAGTTACTTATCCTCTGGCTACTTACTTGCACTGGCAACTACCACAGTAACAATGTCTCTCCATTCCCGAGGACTGAAACTTTCTTTCTTCAAATCTGCTAATTCCACAGGCTTTTGTAAGGAACTAACTGGGGGTAGGCTTTTCGTATCGAAGACTAACAAGTCGAAGACGCATATGCACCAACTTCTATTATTCCATGCAAGGAAATTGTATTTTAACAATTTAATTTTTTTTTCTTTATTCTATTTTTATTTTTTGAATGGGATATGGGACAAATAGGATACCCAACACAGTTGTAAATCTGACATCGTGAATTGCTAATACTGACCCAGTTCGTACAGTACTCTGTTTTATTATGATGTCATATTTACTATTATTTATTTGCTCTCTTCGCTGTTCGTTCAGGTTTCTGCGCCACTCTTGTTATCTTAGCAGATATTACTTCCAAATACGGCTTTTTTGGGTTTTTTTTTTTTTTTTTTTTTTTTTTTTCAGTTCTGTTAAATGAACTTTGACCTTTTACCNCACCTAATTTGGATACCAGGACATAGCGGTATAAAAGGAAATGAACTGGCTGATCAAGCCGCAAAGAGTGCCCTGAGTTTACAAATACCTGAAAGAATTTTCGTCACCCCCAGAGATATCAAAACTCCACTATCATCATTTTAAAGTTAGTTTTCTTAATTTTTATTAATTTTTTTTTTATTTACTGGAGTCATAAAAGCGTTTGAAGAATTATTAGAAGTTTTCTGTCTCTAACTTTGATGAAAATGCTAGACAGATAATTTAAAATTACTAATGAATTTTAATTGAGTAATATTTACAAATACTAAATCCTCATCAATAAATGAAAATTGATTTTGTGTGTGTAACTTATTTTTATCTTTATTCATTACATTTGTACGGGTAGTTTTTGCCTCATTCATTACACATATGTGTTCCATCTTATATACCCCTCGAGCAATGGATACTAGTTAACACTTATATCCGATATTGTAAAAAAATTTTTATGCGCCTAATAAAATTTATTGAAAAGAAAACAAGTTACTTTGAAAATGAATGCAGTAAAGACTGATGTTTGATACACGTGTGGAGCCTGAATCTGATAGGTGTCCAAACATTTGTTACTAAAACCATTGTTGCTATTAAGTGATGTTCAATTGGTACACTTGCGGCGATACGAAGGTGCGTACCTTATCCACATCTAGAAGTTTGGTGGAAGGGGGGGTTGACGGCGAAGAATCCAGCCGCAGACGTATCAATGGAGTCCGCCTCCATGTTGTTGTTGGCGTGTAGTGGTGGCCAGAGCTGACCAGGGTAGCTACCCTTCCCCAACCCCTAACTTTGTTGGACAGTTTAATGAGCAGGTGTGATACACAGGCAACATTCGTCAGACCCTCTCCCCTCCACCCCCAACCCTTGTCCTCCTCTTTTTACACTTCTCTAATTACCACAACTTGTACCTACAGCCGATTTATTGGCGAAGCTCTCCCTCCCCGCTCCTTTATAAATGGCTGACACTATATTTATTTTCTCTCTAACGGAAAAGTCAGAAAGCTATTTTCCATTTTTAAATTAACTTCTTGCTGAGAAGTTGACAAAGTGAACGTTTCTACTGCTTTCGAGTTATTCTTATTTTATATGAACAAGTCTTTATATGAAATAACATCAGCTATTTTCTCTAATCTTTTTCATTTATAGGAATAAGAAAATAAGACTTGTCTTGTGCAGATCTGAAAACAAAAAAAAAAGGGGTATATAAAAATAATATAAGAATATATATTTATATAATTGAGAAACATAGCTATACGTCTTAATCGGACACATGAATAAATTAATGAAATGATAAGAAATGTGTGTAATAAACAGTATAAAATGCATGACTAGGAAAAAAAAAAATTTTCACTTTTAGCACTTATGAGGGCCTGAAACTTTGGCCGAAACGCTGGCGAAAGTAAAACCTTTTTTAGTTACAAATTAGTGTACGTTTAATTTTTGTGAAAAAGTACATAGGCCATGCATCAACATAAAGTATAGAATATATACCACCTGGATTTTTAAAATCTCTCTTTTACAACTCTCATTCTCTTTTCAGCCCTGAAGAAGCCATCATATGATGTGCGAAAGCTCGGCAAATAACAACTATTTGACACGGTCCAACCCGGAAGAAGAAACGGTAAATAAAGTATAGAAGTTTTTTTTAAAATTAATGAATCTAGTCAACATTCGACACAATTTATTTTGGTAACGCTTTTATTTTCTCTTTGATTCCAAATGATACGGAGTTATCCTTGTTTTATACCTTTTATATTATACAAATTATACTTTTTATCCTCTACTCACCCAATTTGTGTCCCCTGTCGGAGAAGTGTAAACTTCAAACCTGATGTTATTAGATGATTTTAGTTGGGGTTTGGTCAAGGTAGATCCAAAAAAAAAAAAATACAACTTAATGTAATTTTTTGAAGGATTACCTGCCAACGTTTCGGCTTACATTGTAAGCCATCTTTAGGGCTATTATGAAGACGAAAGAGGACGTCCTGTCCCTAAGTTCAAATTTCCATGACTGAGTCCTCTCTCGTCTTTATGGTAGCCCTGAAGACGGCTTACAATGTAAGCCAAAACGTTGGCAAATAATCCTTCAAGAAAATACATTTTTAAATTTCTATTTTTTTGTATCTACCTTGACCGAACCCCAACTAAAACCATCTAATAATAATATCTACGATCAAAAAACTCTCCTTTTAAACCTAATTTATTGACCAAAGTCATTTTAAAACACAGTGTAAACTGTACACTTCTTGCAATATAGATAGTTCTTCAAATGCGAAAAGCCTAAAACCAAAAAGTGGCTTCCAATTGGTTCAGTACCTCTGTTGGGCATTATTTAGTATCATACACACATGAGCGATAACACGTTCCCGACAGTTCGGCATTGGACAAAACAGGTGTCCTTAGCTGTAAGTTTGATGACTTGGAACAGGATCACGCAGGAATAAATGCAGTACAATCTTTTAAATTAATGAAAACTGTCCTGCTTTTCCCTCGAAAGTGAATTTGACATCTATTATAAACTATATAGATAGTTAGAGAGATGGCTACGTAGATTAAATGGTTAATGCATTTGTATAATAAGAAGCAAGTCCTGTAGAGAATTTTAGTCCTGATTTATTTTGTGGTGGAGATCATTATTTTATAGCCTCTATCCTCTTTAGAATAGATTTCACCCCATTGCCTGAAGTTTCGCACCACAAAAACTCCAGTTCATTTTTCGGCAATGAACTTCAGGAATATTTCAATTCTAGTTTTTTGTCAATAAATCTTTAAAATATAAATATCTTAATGTACTACTTGAGATAGTTATATTATATACCAAAGGTACATTACAACACTTGCAATATTCCTAAAAACAAATATCCTTTTTCTAGTTGAAAATGACACTTAAAATCCAGCATCCATATTAAATCTATTTGCCAGTGGATAAATAGATCCTTACAGAGGTATTCAAGCATGTCTCCAACCCAGATAAGGAGATTATCAAAATTTTATTTTTTCTTTTGAATCAATCAATATTTTCTGTAACATCGATCGGTTGGGTAACCTAAATATCAAATTGTATTTTTGTTTCTCCTAGGGAAGTCAAGATATTCACGTTGGTAGCGTGGCTTTTCATAAACTCAACGCATCATTTCCGATCCAGCATTGAGGTAGCTAAAAATATATTCCAAGTGAACGTTCTTGCATCCGACGTTTTTCAAGAACCCAAAAATTCAGCATTTAAAGATTCATTTTTCAGTCTTGTATTGTACGCCTTCGAGAGAGGATCTACTGTGAGCTCTGCCGGATTAGTACAGATAAGAGACCTTGTTGTAGTTCATTTACTAGATATAAAACTTTATTTTTAACTCTTTTTTTTTTTGGTTATAATATTTTATTTTGTTTTAATTTTTTCTTTTTTTAAAGTCTACGTTTTAAAACACGGGGAGCGATGGAAAGCTCCCCGAGTCCGAAGCGACGAAAAAAATTAAAACCGATTTTTCTACATGAAGAATCGCGTTTTAATCACCCAAAGCAAACAATAAAGTATGTTTCAATTCGAAAAGAAGGGGAAGGTAATTTGTCTAATGTCTCCCCCTTTTTAATTGAAAAAGCTATAGTGGGAATAGCAGGTAATGTTGAAACAATTAAAAAATTAAGAGATGGCACCCTTTTAGTACAGGTATACAATGATGGGCAGGCACAAAAACTCTTGAAAATAAAAAGCCTTTTTGACCAAGTATCAGTAATCGCTGTACCTCACGAAAAGTTAAATAATAGTAAGGGGGTAATTCGACATTACGACCTAATGTGCAGTACGCCGGTCGAAATTCTAGAAAATTTAAAATCTCAAAATGTAATTGACGTAAAACAAGTAACGAGAAGAAATGATAACCAGCCAACTCCCACATATATAATCACATTTTCCACTCCTACTACGCCGACTGAAATAAAAGCAGGTTATTTAAATTTACCTGTAAGAAAGTTTATCCCCTCCCCTCTTAGATGTTTTTCTTGTTTGCGATTTGGCCACTCATCTAATACATGCAATAAAAAAGTGTGTAAAAAATGTTGTTCCCCTGATCACGAAGAGTCTATTTGCGTTAATAGCGAATTTTGCGCTAACTGTAAAGCTCCTCACCATCCCTTATCTCGAACCTGCCCAACTTGGATAGCAGAAAGGGAGATTAAAGCTATACAAATTAAGGAAAATAAAAGCCCTGCAGAAGCAAGAAAAATTTTTAAGAACAGAGCAGCCCCCTGCTTCTCTGAATCGTTTGCCAAAATAGCAGAGAAAAATAATATTTATAATATAATGTCTTCTGAGAGCCGCAAAAGCGGCATTTTATCGAAATCAGTGTCTATACAAACTGATAACCATCATTTTGAACATAAAACTAATCCCCCGGTCTTTAAGACCATTTTACCTTTATCAGTTTCGATAACTGATAAACTTCCCCCCACCTTGGCTACTACAGCCAAATCCCCCCTCCCACCTACCGAGGTTCCTAGAACCTCATCTCCCCTCCCTCGACCCTCCCCACCCGTGAGCATATCAAGGCCCACGACCCCCTCCTCTACCCCACTACCACCCTCCCCTTCCACCCCTCTCACTTCTCGTTCTCGTTCGGCAAGCCGAGGGAGACACGAGAACCCTCCCCCACCCCAAGACTCGTCCAGTACGATCTCTTTAGACGGCTGGACAGAATCTAAAGGAAAAAGAGGAAGAAAATCTCTCCGTAAACAGAGAAGTCGTTCTCCAACAAAACCGACAGAAGAATGACAAATTTAATTTACAATTATAAATGTAATACCTCATGTAATATAGTCATTCTCTTCCAACAAATATCTAAATTTATTTATTCTACTTTCTCTATTTATTTATTTATTCTACTCTCTATTTATCCTATATTTTACAAAAAGAAAATAATAATAAATAAAAAAATAACGACTGAAATAAGGCAGAGAAAAATAAGTTTACTTTCCCACTACTTTTCACTGTTCATATATCCGTTTGTATTTATGTATGACGAGTATACTGCAAAATACACTTTTATGAGTACACTTATACTCATAAATATCTATACACATCCTTTTACAGGAATAAATTTTTGTCTGTCCATATGTTTCCATATAATTAAAGACAATTTTTCGGGTATGAGATTTCACCATATTTCTTCCTTCCGAATATACCCCAGTTTGTCACATGTTAAATATTCAGTGGAATTGTAATGGTATTAGATCTCATTTTAACGACCTTAAATTAATTATTAATGAATATAATCCCTCTACCATTATTTTACAAGAGACTCACTTACGACCTAACGACACATTTACACTTAAAGACTATGATATTTATAGGACAGACGGACCCATAAGAGAACGAGCGAGCGGTGGAGTACTTACAGCCATATCTAAATCCGTTCACTCCGAGATAATCCCTGTCCAAAGTAATCTTCAGGTAGTTGTCACTAAAATACACACTTCAATCAGCTTCTCTATTTGCAATATCTACCTCCCACCTGACTTACAGATAAATTTAACAGACCTACAAAACTTAATAGCACAAATACCAACTCCACTACTTTTTGTATCCGATGCTAATGCTCATAACACAATTTGGGGGTCAACCTCGACCAATACAAAAGGAAAATTAATAAAAGAATTTCTTGACAGCTGTAATCTCTTGCTGCTCAATACAGCTGAACCAACTTTCTTGAGTTCTAGTTACGGGACTTACTCAGCCATAGACATTGCCGCCTCCTCTACCTCACTCTACACTAAAATATCTTGGGTCCCTCTTGAAGACCTTCATGGGAGTGACCACTTCCCTATCAAAATCACAATTGACAAAAATCATAAGCAGACAACAAGAAACAAAACATGGCTAATTAATAAAGCTGATTGGTCTACATACACAAATACATTACTTACACCAACAGTAAACCCAGAGACACTTGACGCTGACATTGGAAACACACAAATCTCCAAGGCAATAATCGAAGCAGCCACTTTAACAATCCCTCAATCCTCAGAAAAACCCAAACGACCAAGAGTCCCCTGGTTTAACGATGAATGCAAACAAGCAATTAAAAACAGAAGAAGAGCACTTAGAAAATTCCAAAATAACATGACAACCGAAAACCTAATAGAATATAAAAGACAACGGGCCAAATGCCGTAGAATCATTAATGAAAATAAAAAAATTTCTTGGCATCAGTTTTTAGAATCATTAAATAAAAATACACCGACCAAAATTGTCTGGAACGCTATTAAAAAAATTGAAGGAAAATCTAACAATTATGGATACACACTAAACTGTAACGGAACACTTACGGACGACGAGACAAAAATAACGGAAGAATTTGCTAGACACTACAGAAACATTTTCAATGCGAATTACGACGATGAATTCCAACAATACAAACTGACACACGAAAATAATCAAATTAACTTTAACAGTAATAATGAAGAAGACTATAATACTCCATTCACGAATGAAGAAATGACAATAGTTCTAAAAAGCCTAAAAGGCTCCTCACCCGGCCCAGACAAAATACACTATAAAATGATTCAGAACTTGCCCCCTGAAGCTAAAAATTGGCTTCTACGGTTTTACAATCATATTTGGAAAACTGGCCAATTCCCAAATGAATGGAGACTTGCTGAACTAATACCCATCCACAAACAAGGAAAGGACAAACGGCAAGCAAGCAGCTACCGACCGATATCACTAACTAGTTGCATTTGTAAAGTCTTTGAACGAATGGTCAACAAACGATTAGTATGGATATTGGAAAAAAATCAAGCAATACCCAACATTCAAAGTGGCTTCAGAAAGGGAAGATCAACTATGGATCAGTTAGTGCAAATAGAAGGAGAGCTTCAATATACATTTTTAAAAAAGCAACATGCAGTAGGGGTATTCTTTGATGCCGAATCAGCATATGATCGCATTTGGAGACATGGAATACTCCTTAAATTATATGAATTAGGGTTTAGAGGATCCCTTCCAATTTTCGTGAAGCAATTCCTACTTGATCGGAAATTCAGAGTCCGAATTGGGAACCACACCTCAAAAAGGTATGAACAGCAAAATGGGGTGCCACAAGGGTGCATTCTCAGCACCACTCTTTTCCTAGTGGCTGTGTCATGTTTCAACATAAGTTTACCGCGGGGAGTTACAATTTTCCAATTCGTGGATGACCTAGCAATATTTTGTCGTGGTCATGATTTACAAACCATAATAAGAAAATTACAAGAAGCCATAAACAAAATCTCACATACTGCAAATCTAATAGGTATGAAATTCTCAACACAGAAAACAAAATGTCTCCATTTTTCACGTAAAACAAATCCAACTGAATTACCCAACCTACAACTCAACGATAGACTACTCCCTTATGTTCAAACATGTAGATTTCTCGGATTAATTCTCGATAAACGTTTAACTTGGACCCCACACATTAAAGAACTGAAGGAAAGGTGCTTGCATAAAATAAATTTACTTAAAGTACTGAGTGGAACAAGGTGGGGAGCAGACCGCCGTACAATGCTTCAAGTTTACAAAGCGATGATCTGCTCTAAGTTGGATTATGGAGCATTTATCTATGGATCAGCAAGAACTACAACTCTATGCAGTCTAGACACAGTACACCATACAGGCATTAGAATTTCTACAGGTGCATTTCGTACAAGCCCTGTACTGAGTTTGTGTGCCGAAACAGGTATCCCTCCTCTACTATTCAGACGCCATATGCTTGCAGTAAATTACATCTCGAGAATATTTATGAATCCCAATAATCCTGCCTTCAACTATATTTTCAAACCTAAATATAGAAACGAATTTCTTGAGAAAAGATCAGCCACGTTACCTCTATCTCTCCGATATCATGAAGCTACCGAAACACTGAAAAGAATGAAACCAGAAACTGTAGAAACACAAGTACCACCCTGGAAAAAGATTAAACCCCAGATTATAACAACTTTGTTGAATTTTAAGAAAAACCCTTCCGAATTCAAACATTATCAGACAGAATTCGAAAACATAGTCAAAACCCTTCCAGACCACACGCTAATTTATACTGATGGATCCAAAAATGAATTCTCAACCGGTTACTCTGTTGTCTCTGCTAACACAACGTACAAATATAGGCTTCACCAACTATGTAGTATATACACTGCAGAGTTATGTGCTATTGCCGCGGGTCTGTACAATTGTATGTCTACAAATAAAAACCATATCGTTATTGCCACCGACTCACTTAGTGCAATACAAGGACTGGAAGATATTTACTCAACTCACCCCAGTGTCATACGCATCCAGGAATATATTGCTATGTTGAATGCTATTGGAAAATTTGTGCACCTAATTTGGATACCAGGACATAGCGGTATAAAAGGAAATGAACTGGCTGATCAAGCCGCAAAGAGTGCCCTGAGTTTACAAATACCAGAAAGAATTTTCGTCACCCCCAGAGATATCGCTATTCCACTATTGGAAAAAATATCAAAGGCCTGGCAGTCACTGTGGGATGAATCCCCACAAAGTAAACTCAAACTACTAAAGAAAACAGTCAAACCATGGAAGACGTCTGAACGTGAAAATCGAAAAGAAGAGGTAGCCATCATGCGTCTACGAATAGGCCATAGCAGACTTACTCACGGTTTTCTAATTAGTAGAGATGAACCACCAACATGCACTAAGTGTCAAATGCAACTTTCAATTCAACATATATTTTCCGAATGTCACTATTACACTGATCTTCTTAATAGATTCAATCTCACAAACACTATATCCACAACACTCGGTAATAACGAAGAAAACATAAACAACGTAATCAAATTCTTGAGATACACATCCCTATATGATCACCTTTAACTGTGAACCACTAGCTTAAATTTAGAATGCAAAATCAACTAATGACATGATTCAAGGGGTCCATTCTGGTGTGGGGCCCCCTTGGCACGTCTGGCGGAGCCGTGCTCGCTCCTTCTCAAAAGCTGCCTGGAGGGTGTGGTCGGATTGGCACACCGAGCACATCCTCGTCCCAGGCTGTTAAATAAATCCCACATAATGGGCCTGAAATGGTTGGGGGAGCGGCCCGGCTCCGCGGGTGCGGGCCGTTGGGGGTTGCTGTGTCCGTGGGGCCTCTTGATTCTCTAGTCATGAATATATTTGCTGAAACTAATACACAAATAGTAATGTTCAATAACTTTTCAAAAACCACATAAACCAAACGAATAGATTATTAAACGCAAATAATCATACTCAATTTTTATAAAGGACTTCCTTTTAGCGAAACAATAGGATGCAGGCCCGTCGTGGCGTGGGCGGGGGTGGGCTGGGCTTTCTCCGCGGCGTCTTGCTGGCGCTCATGAGGCGCCCTGGGGGATGTGGTCGGCTTGGTCCAACCGAGCACATCCTCTTTCACAGGGCTGTCGCCTAAAGCAATGATGGACCTTATATTCTATTAAAATGATGGGCCGCGAGGCGCCGCGGGGTGGGCTCTGTCTGTCTCTGTCCGTCGGGATGGGGCCTGTGACAAGATCAACTTAAGGGTTGTTTTAAAAAAAAAAAAAAAAAAAAGAATAAAAATAAAATAAAATATGGAGGGCGCTGATAACCTCTGCAGTTGAGCGCCATAAATCCCCAATAAACAACAAACAACAACGATTCATTTTTCAAACCGTTAGTTGAGTTGGTTAAAAGCTTAAATAAGTCGAGGAGGAGTGTGGGTTAAGAGGGCATCCAAAATTGAAAAGAACAATAGCTTCGTTATCATTTTCGTTACGAAAAAAAATAGAGAAGAGTTTAGGTGTAAAATTTAATTTTATAAAATTTATGTTTTATAATATTTTCCTCCACTTCACTCTAACAACTCTAATACGGCACCCTAGTTGTAATCTAAGGTTGGAAGATTATTGCCTGATTTAATTGTAAATTTAGCTTAGCGTTGTAAAAAGATCAGAAACCAAGGGGAAAGTATAAATGGAATTTAGCGAGACAGGGAAAGATATATGCTTAACACAGACTTGTTCTTTCCTTATCGTAAGTTTCTGAAGAAGGGTGGCCTGCAGAACACAAGAGCCAACCCCTTTCAGATTAAACTACCCTTGTTGGGTGGCAGCTGAATAGCTCTTGTCCCCACACTTGGCCTATATAAAGAACAGTTTCACGTCAGGTAGTCGACATCGCAGTGTGCTCAAACCATTCCTCGTGGACAAGTAACCTGTCCCCGGAATGGAGCTGGTCATTAATTGAATTTTTCAGTTTTTTTTCAAATTTAGAAAAGTCCAGACAAATTCGTCCTGATCGAATCTATTACGGACAATTGCGGTGGGAACCCCATACGTATACCTCTGTGATGAATCAATGACTGCCGACCTACTTAAATTGCCGACAGCCCCGTTTGGATGAATTGCCTAAGTATCTTAGGAAAAAAAATGTTTAACGCTAATTTTGGCATCTACCTACTTTATAAAAGCAATAAAGAGTGTTTTCTCTAATTAAAGAAATTTTCACTTTTTTTTTTTGTTCTCAAAATATTGTTATATCTTTCTGGTCAATACCTCTTATCAAGTACATTCAAAGTTAAGTAGAGTTTAAAGGAAATCATTATTTTGTACAAAATAAATTTCTTCTTAGTTGAACGAATTAGTCCAATTGGTTTTCATAAATTTGAAAAATAATTTGAAACGGTAGAAAGTGCGTGGAAAAACAAATAAGTATAATAAGGAGTTGAAAAAAACTCAATACTCTTTTTTGAGACTCGGTAAAAATTTAAAAATTATCAGTATACCTTACTGCCGAAATGTTAGTTTGTTAAGTTGCGTGTATTCGTGGATAGTGTACAATTAAATAAATATTCGATCCTGGTTCATGTAGCCCCCCCCCCCCTCCACACAGTATACATTGAATCGATACTGATGCGAGCCTAGTAACGGCACGTCTGAATTGGATCAAGCACGCTTGACAAGAACAGGAGTTTCGACTCTCTATCTCGGTCAATATAGATCACTCCGGTCTAGCTAAATGTCTAGCAAATGGTACTTCCCATGCCTAGTGCTGCGAATCCAAATACCTCCATGTCACGAGAGAGATGTCAAAAGGTGTCATCGCCTTTTGGGCCCTTCTTTCTGGTCTCCTCTTCACTCCTATTCGATTTACGAATTTGTATTTCTCTCCCGCATTCAAGAAATAAAGATTCTAGTGGTGGACTTGCCCAAAAAAAAAAAAAACATCCATAAATAAATAAATGTTTCTGCTCACGGCCATGAGCTTTTAAAACAAGTCGGTTGTGGGAGGTACTATACCATACAGATTGAGATAACTAATAATGTCGTCATGATGAAGAAATTAGATGGAAATAGATAAAGATTAGCCTGTAGAAGATCAACTTCTAGTTTATTTAAAAAATAAACTGAAGTTTTCGACACGAAAAATAAAAAATGTTTAACCAAACTAAAAATTGCTTTTTCAAATTTAGGTTCATCCTTTATATAAACATATTTAAGAATTTGATTTCAAGAGTTTTGGGCATAGTGTGCTCTAATTATCAAAATATATGCAGAATCTGCGTTTAGTCTTTTCATTGACAAATGTTAAAGTAATTTGTTTTGTTTTTTTTGTTCCAATGAGCTGATAGCCAGAAGGTGTACTTAGAAATAATTAAAAAAA
>KZ807288.1:88471-106322 GCA_000696205.2 Oncopeltus fasciatus | reverse complement strand
ATATATATATATATACACATAAATATACAATATACACACAATGAGCTTTTACGTGCGTAACTTTTTAAAATTAAATTTGGTATTTAAGCTTATTTTAGCAAACTATTGGATAAATTCGTGGCTCTAATTTGTTGAGGGGAATAGGGGTTTAGAAAGAGAGCAGAAATTAAAATATTATTAATTCGATTTTACTTAACGAAGACTATTTTGTAAAAAATCAATAAAGAAACACAATTTCTCCTATAAGATAGTCTGTCTATCAATTGTTTTAAGAAAAACTTATTATTCAAGAAATTTTCGATATATTAGCGTTTCCCCCACTCCTCATTCCCAGCCAGTCTAGAGTTAGTCTATTGGTCATTTATTCTTAATTATATCCTTCTTTAATGAAACATGAGAAACCACTCCTCATTCATGGCTATTTATTTTTATTTATATAACATGAATAATATTATGATTTATTTTAAGTTGACTGAGTTCTTATATTTATAAATATTCCAGCGCCCAATGTGGTCCCACAAGAACTCAACATCCCGCCTAAGTGTTATAGGAAACAATTACAGGCCGCGTTTCCATAATCTGGGAGGAAAATATTATGTAAGTAAAATACTTTTATATTGCAAATACAAAAATTGTCTAATTAGTAAGTTATATGGCTTAAATTAGATTAAATGTGATGCAATGTGAATTATAGCTGATCACCCTAAATAAAAATAATAATATTAATGTTTAACAATTGATTTAGTTGTAGGTTCGTTGGCCATCGATTATTTTTTTTTTTTACTTTAATTTTTTTATTACATTCTGTTAAATTAAAACATTTTGTAATTTGATCACCACAATGAATTAGAGAAAAAAAATGACATACAATGTCAATCACATGAGGAGAGAAGGTGACCAATGACACCACTCTCAAATCGATTATTATGCTGTATAAATTAGTCAGGGTTTCGGCCAGGATCAAAAAAATAAAATACACCAAAATTGTTGGGTAATTATTTCATTATTGCCGACGTTTCGACTTAACTCGTAAGCCATCATCAGGACGATAGTGATGTCTGGACAGATCTCTGAGGGAGGTTTATGCTTACATCTCAGACTGCAGGACTAAACCAGAGTTACCCAACAATTTCGGAGTATTTTATTTTTCTTATCCTGGCTGAAACCTTGAATAAATTCTACAGTTTAAGAATTTATATTTGGTTCATCCCAACGAACTGATGTATTATTTTACTACTAGTGGTTTTATTTATGAAAATGTATTTACTTTCTGTAAAAATGTTCAATTTTACAACATACATCTAAGCTAAATTAACAGTTTTGACCAAAGTAAATATACCTCATACTAATAAAAGTGAGTGTGTCAAATTTCCCTTCGTGGTGCTAACAGGAGTTGTTTTCTTAAAGAGAAATCTGCTAAAAAAAAAAAAAAAAGTAGAACATTAGCACCCCCTGTAATGTACTGTAGACAAGTTGGGAACTTATCTCTCGAGCAAACTTTATATTGTCTTTTAAAATTAGCAACAAATCCAACTTTCAAAGCAGCTCGACTTCGTTTATATCAATTTTACGCAAATTTCTATCCCTAAATACCCAAAATGATTTTTCCTCCCTTAATTCCTTTCCTGATGGTGCAAAAATATCTATTTTTTCCAACTCCAACAATGTGTAAAATCATGTAATAAATAACTGGAGAACCATCGAGTTATAATTTATTTAAATAAATCATGAATTATTTGCATAATAATTTGCATATTATTCTTCGAAAGTTACTGAATTTTTATATTTACTTATCTCTCCTGAGTAATTATTAATTTTTCTCTCGCAATATAATTAAAAGTGTAAAGATGAATTTAACTTAAAATAAGACGAGAAAATATCTTAAAAATAAACAGTGGCCTTTATTGAGCATCAATCAGGCAACTAAATAATTTAAATACGATTTCACTGGGAATATGAATAAGGGTTGTAGTAAAAAAAATAATCAATAGATAAAACTGCGAATCACAGACTGAAATGGTTACCTTCACATTTTCCACACAAGGTACTTGATTTGTAAAAAATAAACTAAGCCATCAGCAATATATTTGGCATCTTAAGAAATATTATATTATAGTGGTGTTGAGAGAGTCTCTCTTCACTCCTCACCTGACGAAGGGCGAAAATCTCCCCGAAATGGTAATTTATTATAATTTTTTTTTTCACTACCATTATTGTCTATTATTTGTACACACAAACACACACACGCACACACACATATAGAGAGAGAGAGAGAGAGAGAGAGAGAGAGAGAGAGAGAGAGAGAGAGAGAGAGAGAAGAAAATAAGCGATTAAAAGGTTTTATATATCTATTACAATTCCATAACTATATATTATGTTTTCCTCAGAGGTATTATAGTCTTTTTTACCAATTATTACCAATTACCAATTATTTCAATTACACAACTAATCCTTGTATTCAGAGTTCCTGGCGGTAGTGTGTTTGGCCCGATTCTTCATATCCTATTCAATGTGGACTTTTTATTCCGAAACCCTCATTGCTTTCATTGGTGATGATACAGCAATTCTGTCCTTTCATCTCGATCCCACGGATTTTGCATTTTTGTTGATCGTTTTCATGTTTTAATAGAGCTAATGACAGTTTTATTGTATTATTAGTTAAGTTTAATATTATTTTATGATGATATATGAGATTATAATATATAATAAGTAATTTATTTAAAAAATAAACTACGTAATATGTACATAACAGTTTTACGACTAAACTCGACCAATGGTAAGGAATTGGGAGGTGCTGAAAAACTCGCAGAATTCCAACCAAACAAGCTTCGTACAAATGTCAGTGATCCATACTACACTTTAAAAGAAACCCTATATAATGACCATATTATTCCTTTTCATCATTTTTCATTCCAAACTTTCAAATGACCCCAATCCCATAAAAGATGATCCCGAGACCTCTTAGGCTCATCTGACATTTGGGAATAAATTTATTGCGTTATGACATTGGTCATCTCATTCCAAAGTGTAAATATAANCCAGGAAAGAACTCAATATATATATATATATATATATATATATATATATATCATCATCTTTCTTTTCTCTTGTTTCTTCCTTCTGCTGTCTTACAAGATAGCCTGGGAGGAATTTATGAATATTATCGTGTGTGATATATAAAAAGAACAGAGAAAATTTGAACGTATACGGTAGAATTTGAAAAGGGCCTTTATTTTCTTGTCGACATGTACCGACCTTGACTTGCTTCTGTCCCGAGTACTCTACCCCAGAGAGAGCATACTCCGTATTGGCTAAGTATCATAGTTCGTATTCAAATTTGGAAATAAGCAAAATCACACAAGCGTGTTCGTTCTCAGAGCGTTTGATAAGTGCTAATGTAAAAAATGTTCAATTTGTGTGTCAACTGAAATAAAACATTCAGACTAATTCAGTCGATTAATTTTCCGTGTCTTTATCGATGGGGACATTCTCAGCCGTACGATGAACCCATTACCTTTGAAATGGGGACCAATTTAACGGGGTGCGATAAAGTACGGTTGATAGGCTATCAGATTTATCGGGAATGAGGAGTTTGGGGGAGGTGGCGGGGGTGGCGGGGGTGACGTTGGGATCTTCATTATGGTAGAGCTTGAGCCGAACTACCCCTTCCTACAAGCTTCGCGAATGTAAACAGTTCACGCTCTTGCGAGCTATTTCACTCAAGTGACTTACAGCTGACTCTCACAGTCCGCTAGTACTAGCAGAACAGTTCAAGCAAGAGGATGTAGTACCATTATGGAATGGTAAGGAAACTACGAAACCATCCAGGGAAAGAGTTATATTGAGTATCACCTCTGGAGTCAAATATGTTTTCCCTAAAATGGAAATAATTAATATAAATAATTTGACTATGGAATAAGCTCTGATTAAAACAGTAAATTTATTAAGTGAAAATCATCGGTCTTGGTAGTTAAAGAATTTCAACTAATTTGAAACCAAAAAAAAGTCAATATTTAAGTCATTGTTTTGGCTTGAATTTCAGACCTTAGGGAACATATAACACTAATCGATTCATTATGTTAAGCAAGAGTCCCTCTCTCCCCATCATCCTATTTGGCCTGATGAAGGCCTGGAATTCAGGCCGAAACTTTGGCTATAATAAACTTTTTTTGGTTTTCAAATTAGTTTTCAGTTCTTCAACTACCAAGACTGAATTACTGATAACCCTCTCTTCGTAAAACTTTACGGTTAACAAATTTACCTCCATGTAGTAAATTTATTGATTTCAGAGCAAATAAATATATGTATAACAATGTAACGGCTCTACGCTTCACCTTAAAAAACTTTCCTCATTATTTATATGAAGATTACGCCCGGCAATTGTTACTCTCAACAGTGTTGCTGGTTGATTTTGATTGGAATAATGAAGCATAAATTGTTTGCCAGCAACACTGGCATGTAACCAAAAAATTACCTCGCCTAAGATTAAATATTCTGACATAAATACAAAAACTCGACTTTTTTCTTGTATTGGGGCTCTCAAGTGGTAAATAAAGTTGATTATTATTATTAACATTGTTTCTGGTTTTTATCTCTGGCATTCTTCAAAAGAACATGAACGCAATACACGCCCTCCATTTAAAGGATATTGAAAAAAAACTCACCAACTTTCAGTGAATATGGGTTTTGTACTTTTTAAAATGAACTATTTTTTCTTCAAAATGCGTATGTGTAAGGTCCTTTAGGTGTAGCGAGCGAAATATTTAATTGAGAGTTATTCAGGTGAACACAGATTTTCTTATTGACAAAAGATATATTTTAGACGTTACAAAGGAAATTGAAAAATTTGGAGCGGGTTTTCAGCTGAACCGTAAAATTTATTAGGAGTATATTTCTTCAAAATTTCTACATGGGCGAAGGGAGGTTCTTTACCGATTACTTTAAATTCTAATTTTTTCTATCTCCCGGATTGATATAATTTTAGTGACTATCATTTCTTGTGTTTAGTTGGTGGCATGAAAATAATTTTTTTTTTAAAGTATTGTTCAAAAATCTGTCTTGTGTTCAATTTAACTGAGTTGAGTTTGATTATGTATCTCGTAAATTAAATTATATACTAATAACTTCACTAGGGATGTATCAGTTGGGTTATTATGAGAAAGGAAAGGTATCTGTGGAATAAAAAACATTTTAGCAATATTTGAGGAAAAGTTCTAGGAATATCTAGGATTGGTAGGTAAATCTCCCTTGAATTTATCTGAGAGAAATAACAGTTCTTCATTTTTATTTATTATAATTGATATAAATTTCATACTTATGAGTTTTCATTTAATAGAGATGTCCACTTGGGCACTAAAAAGTTACAAATAGTAATTTAAGCTGTTATAACTTAATAGGGTCCTTTAATATTTTATTTATTTCAACATCTTTTCATTATTTTTAATAAGAGTTATACTATATTATGTATATAATATTAATATGAGAAGATTAGGATTAAGATATTTGGTGATTAAGATATTTTATATAAATAGATTCCATCTAATATTCCTGGGGTCAAAGGTAAAAAAATAAATTAAACCTAGCAATTTATTAGTTGCAATAAAAATATATTTAATCCATATTTTGAGGAAATTCATTCACTGTCAAATTCTTGCGTTTCAAAGGGTTTATAAGATCTAAAGTTAAAAATAAGTACGAATTACCCACACCATTTCGAGAAAGCTTCCTTTTAGACGCACCTCTTGCGTCATGAGATGTTACAAGGTATTTTTGGTAATTACCACGTACTGTACTTAGGCTTTTTATTTCAAAGTATAAAAAGAGGGGGTTTGCAGAAAGAGCAAAATTTTTATCTTTACAGTAGAAACAAAACTGACTCTCTACGACTTATCTACTCACTAAGGGTACCGCTAAGCCTTCCAATATCCAATGAATACATTCCTTTCAGACAAAAATTCTAAGAGTAATTGGTAATGCTCTCTAATATGAATCTAACTATACACTTCATGACGATTTTAATATCCATTTACTCCAACACCTTATCTCCACCCGCTTGACGTTCTTCCATTGTAAACTCTACCCTTCCTCCAGGATTTCTTCTTAATCCATTTGCCTAATCCCTATTGTCGAACTCAAATTCTCACAATCCTCCCCGGTGACTTAAACGGAGATGGACTCGCGATCTCCTCTGCCTTAATGCCTAAACTTATTAGGCGTGGTGTCAATGGACCCTTTCTCCCTGTATAGAGATATTTATTTATGTATTTATATATATTTAATTATTATGTTGTTTGTTTATTTTTATCTTTTTATCATCAAATTTCTAGTTATTCATTAATAGAATGTAATAGATTAAGATTTATGAAAATAATACATATATTTCTTCCTTTATTAGGTCTTGCTTCATACTCATTGTGTAATGATTCTTATTGTATGAGTAGAATTATCAGAGACAGATAAATCACTAGCATTCGAAGAACTTAGTGTTTTCTGTGTATTTATAATTAATTATGTATTATCATTTTAGGTTGCGGAACCATATCCAGTGAATCCAAACTATACCGAAACCTTCCCCTCACTAATCAAGGTTATAAAGGATCATAAGGTAATCCTTCGATAGTTCAGAACTTGTTTGTTTTATATGTGTGTGTGTGTGTGTGTGTGTGTGTGTGTGTGTGTGTGTGTGTGTGTGTGTGTGTGTGTNGTGTGTGTGTGTGTGTGTGTGTGTGTGTGTGTGTGTGTGTGTGTGTGTGTGTGTGTGTGTGTGTGTGTGTGTGTGTGTGTGTGTGTGTGTGTGTGTGTGTGTGTGTGTGTGTGTGTGTGTGTGTGTGTGTGTGTGTGTGTGTGTGTGTGTGTGTGTGTGTGTGTGTGTGTGTGTGTGTGTGTGTGTGTGTGTGTGTGTGTGTGTGTGTGTGTGTGTGTGTGTGTGTGTGTGTGTGTGTGTGTGTGTGTGTGTGTGTGTGTGTGTGTGTGTGTGTGTGTGTGTGTGTGTGTGTGTGTGTGTGTGTGTGTGTGTGTGTGTGTGTGTGTGTGTGTGTGTGTGTGTGTGTGTGTGTGTGTGTGTGTGTGTGTGTGTGTGTGTGTGTGTGTGTGTGTGTGTGTGTGTGTGTGTGTGTGTGTGTGTGTGTGTGTGTGTGTGTGTGTGTGTGTGTGTGTGTGTGTGTGTGTGTGTGTGTGTGTGTGTGTGTGTGTGTGTGTGTGTGTGTGTGTGTGTGTGTGTGTGTGTGTGTGTGTGTGTGTGTGTGTGTGTGTGTGTGTGTGTGTGTGTGTGTGTGTGTGTGTGTGTGTGTGTGTGTGTGTGTGTGTGTGTGTGTGTGTGTGTGTGTGTGTGTGTGTGTGTGTGTGTGTGTGTGTGTGTGTGTGTGTGTGTGTGCGTGCGTGCGTGCGTGCGTGCGTGCGTGCGTGCGTGCGTGCGTGCGTGCGTGCGTGCGTGCGTGCGTGCGTGCGTGCGTGCGTGTGTGTGTGTGTGTGTGTGTGTGTATGAAGGGCTAAGATGAACAATCCATTAGTGAGAAGGGACGTTTCTACTTACCTTATCTAATGACGAATGAGTGGAAAAAAAATTCCGTTACAGAGGGGCAGCGTGAAATAAGCATATTTTCCGTGTTTCTATTAAAAATTGATAAAAAACATGTTAATGAGAATTTTTAATTAAAATGCCTTATAGACAATAAGCGTAAAAGTTATTAACACAAGTTTGCACTAGACTGGCTGGGGAGATTGATTGGGGGAAGCGCTCACTCATCAAGCTACATTCGTAAATTTCTTCCCTAGCAAGCGTTTCTCATTAAATTTGTATTGTTACAAAATACGTTAGAAAATTACATTTTACACCTAGCATGTTCTGTCAACTTTTTCGCAACCGAAAATTCAACGAAGATATTATGATTAATTCAATTCAAATTGAACCCCCTTAAACTCATCTTTCCTTCATCCAATTTCAACTAAAAATAATTATTTTCAATGAATAAACTGAGAAGCCTAAATTCCGAATCAGGTTTATATATTATAAAAATAAATAGCTCTGCCATACGCTCTAATTTTTAAAATATTTTTTAATATAACTGCTATGAAATTAAATTTTTCACCTATTTTATCATATAATTTTTTCGTACCCCTATTTATTAATTTCATTTAGATTCAAAATTTATTTAAGACTTCAGTAGATCCTGAAGGTCCACTGCTAGTAGATCCACTGCTTTTTCCACTTTGAACTCAGTGAAAATAATATCAAATGCTGAAAATTGATTCAATTACATCTTGCATGTATTTATAGGTAAAGTAAACATAAATTGTAATAGTGTATATCATTCCAAAAAAAATAGTAGAAGTTCATTTTTTTAGTTTTCTATAGTTCTATATATATGCTGGAAANGAATAGTTTATTGAAAATGTTGACTTAAGGATATTTTCCATAAATATTTTTAAGCATCAATTTACAAAATTAATTTAGGTAGATAACAAAGAGTCAATCTACTCAATTTTTTTTTTAAATATTTCTTTCTGAATAAGTTAGAAATGTATAGTACCTCAATACAGGCGAAAATTATGCTACGGCTAGCACATACTTCATATGTGTGCGAATGGACGACAAATTGAGTATTGCATAACTGAACAGAGATATCATTTTCCTTGAAACCGAGATCAAAGATGCTATTTCCCCTTCCTTTCACTACAAGAAGCTCCATACTTAATGGCTTCCTCAGAAGAAGAAATATAAATTTGTATCCAAGATGTAATATATATGTCTGAGATACAACCATTCTATATAATCGGAATGGCCATTTAAAACTGCGTCAGAACACTTTGAAAAATGTAATGAAGAGACTTAAATAAGTTTATTTCGGTCATTTGCCTATATATATATGTAAGTATGTAGGTGTATATATATATACATATATATTTGCATAGATAATAAATAATAACAGGTGGGATAGAGATACATATATATTTGCAAACAAATAAAAGGAATGAATAATTAATATATGTCAAAGAAATTAAACGTATTATTTTTCTTCCAGGTACCAGAATCCACAAATACTCTCCCTAAATATCATGGAAATTATTCACTGGCATATTTATGGATGCCTAAGCAGGTATTACTTACCGATTGAATGAAAAAATTTTGATATTTTTTTTTTTTTTTACTCCCGTTTAACAATTTTGGTCATAAAAAGGAAACTACTGACTGGAAAAAAAAAGGGCTTATATCAATGACATTTGGCAGGTATTCATTTCTCAATCAAGGCGAAAAAGTGCCAAGCTTGGGGAAACCAAACGTATGGTACTCCTTCAGTTAAATGGGCACCCTACTATTGTATTAATTAAATTTGACTGCCTAATTTTTCAATAATAAAAATAAATTCTTCAGACCTTCATATTCCAAAAATGATTTTGTTGATAAAATAGTGAGATTTATAATAAGGTTAATATTGCCATAAGACCTTTTTTTTTTTTCTTTTCTATGGAGTACAAGCTTCAACATTTACAGAAGGAAACAGTTCCAAAACTTAAACTTTCTACTTCCATTATTTAGATAACCATTTAGCAAAATATTCGAAAATTCTAGTTGACTCAAATTAGCAATAAAACAGCCAATGCAGAGAATAAGCCTGGCTTTCAAGGGGAACAAAATATTTTTAACTCCAAATAAACACATAATAGCTATAAACACATATTCTATTTAAATTGCAGTATAATTTTAAAGAGGTTTTAATAAAGTTTAAGAGAGCATTATTGAATATATACAATACAATTTTGCATATTTTATTTAATTATTAATATTATGAAAACATTTCGTTATTTAATATTTATATTTTGGGAAATTTTGAATTTCAATATAATGGACTCAAGCAAGACATGCTCAAACTCAGCGATATTTTTAGTATCGTAATAGGTGAACTCTGACATCTTACCATCTCATATAATTCCACGCACTTTTAGAAAATATATTTTATCAATTGACAAATCTACGTTCAGTTTTATCGCTCTTAAATAAATATTAAAATTAAGAGAATATAAAAACAAATAAGCTGTGGAATTATTATTTATTCGTTTCTAATAAATAGACTGAATAAGTGAAAACGACAAGTATGATACACTTGTCACATACACAATTATGAAGCTGTCAAGTCCAGCGATTATTTAAACCTTTAAAAAAAAAGAAGAAAAATCCAGCATTTTTCCAGGTGGGACATCAAACCTGTTACCAGCCACATCGGACATCGACAGTCATTAAGTGGATTAGAGCTCCAACGCACCCAAATTATTTTACCCTTCACTTCGATACCTGGAATAAGTTATTTGAAGTAATTTCCTAATTAGGGTTTCCAAATTAAATTTATTGGTGATTTCGATTGATTAGATATGGTTTTCGATTTAGTGGATATTAATTATTCGAGTCCAAGAATCCTTCTGTCCTGCCGTTCCAGGTGTAAAGGAATTACTGTTGAATTGAATTAACACATCACCTGTAATAAGTTCGGGTATTTAGCACGTTGTAAACGGTTAAATTTATCAGTGAGATACTGAAGCCTCATTGGATCTTTTATTATTATTATTATTATATTTCATGGAATTGTTATTTCACTTTGTTTTTTAACTTCATGAAAAAATTAAAACTATACCCTCCCCACACCCTTGCTTCAAAATTATACATAATCATTTCAGAAAAATATATTTAAAAAAAATCAAATTAAAGATCACTTAAAAATTTAATTTATTAGTTACTCATTAAAGAGTATGTCATGTAGAAACTTTTTAAACTCAGCAGATATATTAAAGAGGGCGTATATGAGATTAAGGTGGCTACGTCCATGATAAAAGCAGTCTGGCTCTAGACGAGTAGGACGGTTTTTATTTACTCAATGTTCCCCTCTTTCCCCTCTTTTGCCTTCAGCAAAAAAATAATACAGTTTGATTAGCCGTGTAAGAAAATTGTTTTCTTTTTTTTTAATTATAAGAGGAGACTCAACCATTGAAATTATGTTAAGTAATTTCCATATATGACTTTTTCATAAAAATATTAGAGAATATGGTTTAGGAATTTTAGTGAATTACATTTCATATACTACAAACAACTCTATGAAAAGGAGCTATATAATTTTTATTTTTAATAATACTTTCATTACTCTTAGAGTAATGTAGATATTAAAGATTGTTCAATTTTATTTTCTTCTTAAACTTCCAACCTGTCCTCTCTCGATGGATTTCAGCCAATAACGAACTCATGAACGTGAAAAAGGAGTTTAAATGAATTTAAAAAAATTTAAAAAAATGTGATTATAATTTTTAGGTATGACGCTTGCAAACAACACTCACACAAATGTACATAGAGAGAGAGAGAGAGAGAGAGAGAGAGAACAATTTTAGCTTTTTCTAGCTAAGATCAAGTTGGATCGGTGATGAATGGTGTAAATATTTCAAACATGGGTTCAGCGTACCATAGCTATTTACGGGAAATTTTCTAAAACGCAGTTATTTGTTACACATAAAATATTTATACTTTTTAAGCATTTATAATTTCATTAAACGATACACCCTACCTTCCCAAGAACCCCCACCTTTCCCACCCCCACCTTCCCCACCATCTCCACCCCATTATAGAAACAGAACAAAGCGCGAAGTTGGCGTCTTCTCTCCCCTGTTGCTAAAACAAGCAGGCTTGACGACTCTTTCCTCTCTGAAAGCCTTAGAAGTGTGTCCACCAATAAAGGTAGTTCTCTTCGTCTCATCTATCCTCAGACAAGACTCCTATACATCTCACTCATCCTGAAAAAAAGCACCATTGAAATCACCATCCACTTATCTCTGCCGACTCTGAAGGCAAAATAATTATTTATCTTACTGCAAGTACCTCTTCGCTGTGGCTTAAGATGTTCCGTATGTGGTTGCTGGAGCCTAGGGGTTGCAATCTTGCTATTCTTGGCGAGAAAATCAGCTTTCTCATTAACCACGACTTAAGAGTGCCCTGGTACTATTCGTTTTCCTCAATAGCTCTATAGTGTTTCAACTTGGAAGACTTTGGTTTTATCTCAAAAGTCCCCAAAACTTAAAAAAAAAAAACAGTATCGATGACTGTAAGTATTAAATGAAAAAAAAATCTGTAAAAATTTAAAGCGTTGTTGACGATAAAATAGAAATGAAAAATAGTAATATATAATTGCTTACAATAAATAACACCCCGATATTTTTTTTCAGATCTATCAAGTACCTAATGGTTATAAAGACACGATACTTAGAAATGTATACTATGAAAAAGCTTTTGAAAATATTAAAACCGATTATATGAATCCTGTGGCATACACTGTTTGGTCAAAAGGAGAGGTATTTTACAGAAAGTTTTTTAATAATTTACTTTTTACATTTTAATTAATCAATTTCAAATTTCTCTTATGGTTAGCATAGATAAATATTTGAAGAATAGTGTCTATTGGTACAATAATTAGTTTTAAATACTTAAATAATAACATAAAAACATTAAAATAATTAATTTCATATGTATCAATTTGTTAAACAATGTAGTGTCTGAACTACTTTTAATTTATTCCAATAAGCAGTAAATTTTAAGATTTATTTTTAAATTTATTTAAGTATAAAATATTAATGGCGCAGCGATAGCAATACTTTTACTTTGAATTAAAATTGCTAGCTTTCAGGAAGAAAAAAACAAACAAACTGATATGATTACAAGACCGTAATTCCTGACATATGTTTTCCGAAATACACCATAATTATTGGATCTTCCAATTTTCAATATATTCTATAGTCGACTACAGCCTTGTGGTGTTGTCCTCACTGATCAGCATGTCGACTGCTACCTCCCAAGAGCCTAAAACATGTTCAAGAAAACAAATGTGGGGATAAGCTTTCTTCAGGAGATAGACCTACTAGATCATATTTAGTTTACTCCTCTCTCCCTCCCTTTTTTTTTTTAATTTATTTTTAATTTAAAGAGAAGTAGTTGGGGTTGGTCCGGGACGGGGGGATGTCGGAGTGGCTTGTGTGGCGGTGGAAGTGCCCAATGGGACCGCTCTGATCTGCATGGATTCGAGGCCTCGCGAGACTGTAGACGGTATAGGCACATGCACACTCTCCATATATAATTCTTGTAAGCCTGTCACCTGGTCTCTAATGATCATAGCGGGGCACCACCTGTGGGCGTGCCTTTTTTGTTTCGTGGTCTATCTTGTTGCCTCTTCACGAGCTGTCTTTCTCACCTTTTTTTTCTTATTCCCGTTTATTGTCGCATATTTTGACTCGGACGCTAAGTCCATGGATGCTGCAGTCATCCTAAACCCTATATTCATGCATCCATCGACGCCATACAACCGTTCGATCGTAATGATATCATCACCATTCTGCTTAGTAGGATTCTTATGGGTATAAACCTAAAAGGAGATAATTATACAACAGGAGGTAAAGCTGTTTTTTTCTTCTTTTTTTTTATGCTAATAGCTTTAACTGTCAGTAATCGTACTGCTACGCAAAATAAATTTCACATAATTACGTATATAAATTATCTTTTTGCACAGAAATTTCGTAGCTATTTCTTTCCCTGTGAAAAGATTGTGAAGGATATGAACAATTGATCGAAACCTACAGAGAATTGAGCAGGGGGCTGCAAGTAGTTCGATAATTAAGCTTCTTTTTGATTTTTGAAATTTTAATGAATCATTTACTAGCTTGATCTTAAAATGAATGGTGAAAAAATGATTAAATTAAATTAAATTAAAGAAAATGAAATTAATTAAATTAAATTTCAAATGTTTTGTTTGGGAACTGAGATGTTACTTTATGTCTTTTAAGAATATCTGCTAAAATATCAGCCATAATTCCCAAAATGAACTCTCTCTCTCTCTCTGTAAATCGGTTGCAAACGAAGAATGATTCGTTCGCTTGACTGAATTAAGTGATGTGTGACGTCAAATGGAACAAGCTGAGTGTTTCTTTTATTAAAACATTAATATCAGAGATTACATTTTTTTTTTTCGTTTTTTCATTTGATGGACCCATTGGGCCCTGAGTCGGCCAGTCATTAGTTTAGCAGTCATTTATCGGGCCGGCGAGCAATGCCGAACCAATTTAAAACAATTACTCCACCACCCCTTCCCATTCACCCTCTCACCCCCCCCCCACCCCAAACACAAAGAGGATTAGACTGTTATCCACTAATTACTCTGATTGGCTGGTTACGGGAACTTTGTTCTGCCCCCCCCCCTCCGCAACAGAGATGAGCTTTATCAAGATGCGAGTAGTCCGTAACTCGCAACGAGGTATTTCTTTGTATATAATGCTCTTTACTCTGTGTATGAATTGCTGAGAATGTATACATTCGTAATTCAGATACATAATATATGCGGGAACGCATATCAACATGTAAATTATATAATACATGAATTTCGATTTTTGAAAAATACGTTTTACAAAGGACTTGCATTTCTTTCTGTGGTTTTTAAATTTTATTTTTAGAAAAGGAAGGTTAATTTGTTTAGTGCATAAAATGTGTATCATTGTGTATTTAAAACAAAAAAAAAATAACACTGGCTGCATGTTTTATTTATTTTTTTTTTTTGAAGATTTTTTTTGTTTTGATTTAATGTAGAACTAGTATTTTAATGTGAGGATTAGGATCAGGTTATAGGGCGATCAACATCATGGTGATTACGCCCTGACTGTTGGGTTAATTAAATTTTTTCATATATGCCTGTTTCTCTTAAAATGCACATAAGTTTGCCTACATTGGATTCATGGTTTGCCAGGGATAGCGACAGTTGTCTTGGGAGGTTTCTGCATGTAAATAGATTAGTGTAATATGTGCATTCATCGATGAAATGTTGAACGCTCATTTGAGAGCTACATTTAGGGCATATTGGCGGTTGATCTTTAGTGATTAGATGCACAAGGGTAAGATTGGTGTGACCTATTTTCAGTCTGGTTAGTACGACTTCTTCCCTTCTGTTCTCCCGGTTCGATGTGGACCACTCCTTGGTCGTGTTCTTAATTCTTCGCAGTTTATTGTTGGTCGATTCGGACTTCCAGAGAGTGTCCCAGTCCAAATAAGTTTTTCTTTCAAGCCAAGTCTTGACATCTCTGGGTTCTACAATGTTTGTGTGTGGGGTGTCCTTAAGGGATGCTTCCAATGTGAGGTATTAATATTTTAATTATTTTACAGAGAAAAATTGAGCTATTAGAAGATCTAGTGGGGCTGATACTTATTTTAGTGCGAGGAAATGGAACCCAGATTTGTTTATTGATAAAGATAATTCCATAATTATAGGGATGAGTGGGAGTTCAAGTAAAAATATTTATCCCTACGATGCTTAGGAAATTTTTTAAATTTACGCAGCTCCTTTAGGACATACTTTTGTAATTAATAGCGACTTGCAACATTAAAAAAAAAAAAACTAATTGTGGTTTACTGAAGAATGAATTAAAATTTAGGGTACGGGTAAAACCCCACTAATAAGTTACACAACTGTGCTGTATAACTTTTAAATATATATTTTAACAATAAAATAACCTGTGTTGATATTCATTACTCAACATTAAATATTCTGCATTTTACTTGCAATTGACAATTCAGATAAATACTTTACACTCACTATTCAGATAAAGATCAAAATGGATTTAGCTTTTCATTTTATATTAAATAGCAACATGTTTAATTAATAAATAAAAACTTATAATAACATGCGCACACACAAAGTGTATATAAGCTCATTTTAGTGAGTACCATTATTGGCAGGTAGTCATTTTGAATTTATTTATCCATTACGAAATGTAATTTGTCAATACAATAGCAATATTCAAAACAATAAATGCAAGGGAATAGAATAAAAAAATCTAAACTGTCTCAGCCAGGAATCGAACCAGGACTCAGCCTTGACTCAAGTCTGCATTTATTGTTTAAAATTAATCTGGGATTAAATACCAGCAAAAAAAAATTAATTAAAATACTAATATTTGTTCAATTGCTGACTCTAAGTTCACTTATATTTTTTCAGATAAATCCATTAATAAGCAGGAAAAGAAATAGTTCAGTTTACATACATGTTCCTGCGTTATTTAAAAAAAAGTCGCCATCTAGTACTTTAAAACATCAAATTATCAAGGTTAGTATATTCCAAGAAATAATATTAATTTTTGACCTTTACATTTTAAAAGTGTGTGTTTATATGTAGGTATAACTCTATTTTCAATGATAGTATTTACATTGACTATTTATTGATATAGTAATTCTATGAGAGTTTTCATGTGGCATGTCAACCACTATCTTGTCATCAATCCCAAAAAGGATGCTAAAGAGAGTAGGAAAGACAGCCACAGGATAGAAGGTGGCTGTGTGCAGGTGAGCCGTCCATACCCATGGGTGCATGTCACCTAGTTATTTTTGTAAATGATGTACCATGAGAGTTCAATGGTTGTTAGGTGGTTTATGATTGATATATAGATTAAAAATCAAGTTTTTAAAGAATATCTTGACAAAGAAAATTTTTCAATATTGTCGATCAAATTATTCTTTTACGATTGATTTTTTTTTCGTTTTTTTTTTTTTTTTTCGCTTAGGGCCATGGAGAGGGGGGCTATCTACCGGTTTTCATCTCATTCTTAACATCCATGGCTCAAGACAAACTTTTATTTACCGATAAAAGTTTGCTATGGGCGGGATTTGCACCCGCAGCGCAAGATTGCGAGACCCGAAGGGATCCCATCAGTTAACTTGGCACCCCCCTTTTACAACTTTGAGTTGTTTTAATAAAAATATATTTTATACGGATGTCTTCCTTAAAGAAAATTATTTAATAAGCTTCTTTATTCTTATTACTTGAAATTTCTAATTTGTTCTCTAATTATTGTGGAAATAGAAATTACATGTATTCTATATATAAAAAATTTATAATAGGGAACTATTTATTCTTTTATGCTCATCGCTTATATGTGTAGGATTTTATTTTGTTTTTATTCTTTGTGCATCACAATTTATCTTAACGTCAATACACATAATGACGTAAAACTAAGAGATGTATTCTTACTAAGACCTATTACATAAGGGCTTTTCATTGCGATTAAAACATATATCTATAATAATGCATGGTAAGTTTGCTTAAACGCATGGATAATGATATGTATTAAATTAGACTCAAAGTTTTTTTTGAAAAGCAAGTATGGTTATAACAGTCAAAAATTTTTTTACATATTAAAAAAAATGATCTCAATAATTCTGCAAAGTTAATTATTTGTGAAAAATGCATAGCGTATACTAATAGTAATTGTGTACATTATATAATTTTAGAATAATATTTATTCAAATTTATTTAACCGGATTTGGGGGTTTCTTTATAAGTAAAAAAAAACATACTTGTCTTCCCCACGAAATCTATATTTCTTGCTCAAACGATTTCTTCTCTAATGGTCATCCTCAGGACCTCCTTGTGGTCTCCACAGGGTGGGGGCTCGTATTCTCCCACCTGTGTAGGCCACAACTATTAAAATGAGCTCCTGAAGATGACCCATTAAGGTCGAAAAATTTTAAGCGAGAAATATACCAATTTTAATATTAATAGTTACATTACTAATATTTATCTGAAAATATTTTCCATATTATCATGCAAAATGACTAGTCCCAATTGTATCGAGTTTACTAAATCTTCGAGGTAATATTAATCTTTTCATATGTCTTTTTCAGAGGGAAGGGCGAAGACCTTCAATTTCATCAAAAAAATACCCAAAATGTTTAAATTTTTCTGAAGTATGCATCAAGGAATTATTTTATATTATTTTGTATATTTATATTATAATTAATTTAAAAAAAGTCTTAATGAAGTTTAAAAATGAGGTAGCGTTTTAACTG
>KZ807288.1:59139-74780 GCA_000696205.2 Oncopeltus fasciatus | reverse complement strand
GATGACAGTGTACTGGTGGACGAGCCCTCATGACTCTGGCTAGCAGCGGGTCGCTGACGTCTGGTTGGTGGTGAATTCAATGGTGAGGGCTTCCCTCCAGCTGAGCGAGTCCTCTTGTTTCGTCCTTTATTTGATACCATAATTTGATGGTAGAAGCTGCCGTGCATAAGAGAAAAAATGAGAACGAGAGAAAGAGAAGGGGAAAAAAAAAAAAAAAAAAAAGATTGGGGGCTGCTAGTATCGACTTCGCGCCCGAACGGACCGAGCCGGGGCTCCCAGTCTAAGTGTCAGCCCTTTATCAGAACTAGCCACTGAGGCTGCCTGACGTCAGGACACTTTCTCCCGTACTTATCTCTGTTAGGACAAGTAATAGGACGGAACGTGTCGTTCCCCCTCCTCTGATAACTATTGACCTGTTCACTGACTAGAGCACTAATTTATACGATATGTACTTACGTATTTTTCGTATGTTGGTCCATAGTTTTTCACAAAACTTGGTGAAACTGTGCACTGTCACTTAAACTTGGTCTGTGTCATGTTTAGTAGATATTAGTTCACTATTACACTAATAAAATAAATAGTATTGAGGAGCACGTATTGAAGATGTTTTCACGATGGCTGACTAGCGCCGAGCATTAACATATTAAATGTATTATGTAATATATTTAATTTAAAAAAAAAAACATTATGATTAAAAAATGTATGAGTGACACTCAAAGGTTGAATGAGAGTGTGCCCATCTTTTTTTTAAAAATAAATTATTTTTTTGTCTCAAATCAAATAACAGAAAGAGAGATGGGGTTCATCGAATTTAGTAATTAAATTTGACAGGTAAATTTTTTTTTTATTCTTACGGTGTTTAAATCTGAATCCTGTTTTGATAAATACGTGAAGCATGTTGTGCACGTGATTTACAACATATTCCTTTTTTTTTACAGACCTTTGTCAAGGACATGGGATGTTTTAATGACATTGTTGTTGTTTTCGACTTCAGTATCCTCTCACCCCTGCCCTAACTGTAAAACTACCAACAGGATTTCGTGAAAAACCGAAAGCTTAAAAGTTTTACATCCTCTTCCTTGGAATGGAACATTTCCTCCGAAGATATAAAGTTTTAGCTTCTTACTTAAAATAAATCCCCCCAAAACTTTTTACTACATTGTCTAAAAGTGCAATTAATTACAAATCTGGATATTTCATCTAAATTCTTTCAGCAGTTTCAACAAATTACTGATCAACATTTTTTTTCTTTTTAATTCCATATATAATATGTAATAAATTTCGTTCGCTCTTAGGAAAAAACAATCTGGCGGAATTTACATATATGATATCCGTAACCGAACTTCCGATTGTGTCAGGTGCCTGGACTTTCTTCTCGACTTTAGGCTAACATGGAACACACATTCAAAAATTCAAAAAAGCAGGAACTAAACAGAAGATACGGACAACTTTACAAGATACTCAGCCGCAAGTTAGCCTTATCTGTGACTTACAAACTCACTATTTACAAGACATTTCTGAGACCTATTAGGACGTATGGTAATACGTAGATGGCAATTGACCACACCCAATAACTCCATTAAGTACGTTCTGGTGCTGTAAGAGCTTTACTAACATAAGCTGATAACTTATTCTTCTCCGTCCTGGAGCTGGGAAGAGACGATCCTGAATGCTACGTAGCTCACATCAGTGTCGAGCATAAATTTTCTTTCAGGTTTTGGATAACTTAAGATTGGGATTGCGACAAGATTGTTCTTCAACTCTTGAAAGGCTACTAGGCTAAGTGCAAAGACCAAAAAAGCTTCTCACATGTTGTTTGTCCCAGGGGCTGGCCAGTTGGTAACTGCCGTGACCTCCTTCAGTTCTCTTAATCTACCGAGACATCCTTGTCCAGATTCAAAGCAAATTACAAGAGTATGATTTTGAAATTAGGTATCGGTCCTTATTTATAATATAGAATCTTGTCCTGAGCCATGGGTTTTTAAAATGGGGTGGCAACCTGTAGATAGCCCCTCTCTCCAATGACCCTAAGTGGTTGCAAGGGAGGCTAACACAGTAAAAAAAAAAAAAAAAAAAAGGTATCGGTCAGGGACAACTGACAGAAACGCTGATGTGCTGTTTGGATCATAGAAGGTGGACTTCAAATATTTCAACCCCCAAGAAGGACCAATTAAGTCCCAATAAGAAGGACAACGGTCATATCTATGGATTGCCCAGATCTACTAAAGGAGCATGATGAGGATCCTTACTAGAAGTACATAAAGAACTGAAAGACATCAGGAGGAGGAAGACTTCATCTTCATCAATCAGAAGGGTTGCCCCTCCATCGAAGAATGTACTGACCTACTGTACTCAATGGAGCTCAATTGCAATGGACAACGGGTTGCTGAAGAGTACTGTGGAATCAAAGGTATGAGATCAATAGAGATCACTTCTCATTGTTCCAAAATAAAGATGCCCGAATCAATCAAGAGGCTTTCCAATGGATCTTCTTGGGGTCATCTTGGGACATGTCGCACTTTGGAAAGAGCTGGTGATAGATTTTATTGGGCATATTTTACGGACTATCTAATGGAATAGTGTAGATGATGTGCGATTCGATCCAATAAAGAGGCAGAAAGCCCCAATTAGAAAATAAAATGTGGGGATCCCATTTGTACAGAAAACAATTGACGTGGCAGGACCATTTCCTGAGACTTACCACAATAATGGATACATCCTCGTGACATATAAGAGTTCCATTGCAGAAGCATTCTGACCATGCAAAGGAAGAAACTTCGAGTCTGCTGTTTTCTCCGGCGTCAGTGAGACTGGGCTTGCGCAAAACAAGAACAACCCCACTTCACTCGCAGTCGGATGGTATGGTTGTTGTTGTTGTTGTTTGTGGTTTAGAGGCGCTCAACGACTATGGTTATCAGCGCCTGTTATTTTTAATTTATTTTTATTTTATTTTATTTTTTATTTGTTATTTATTTATTATTTTTTTTTTCTAAATAATCTCTATAGTAATCCTTATTTGCTGGAGATCACATGATCTCATGATGAGTAGCCTAAGCAAGAGTAGTCAGGGGACTACGCCAACACGCCCAGGCCCCCGACCCGCCCCAGGACAGGCCGCGGCGCCCCCCGGTCCCAGCTCCTCAGCGCTGCCTTAGGAGGCCCACATCTAGGTGGCTGGTTGTCTGGCCTGGGGTTGAGGGTGTGACTGGTGGTGCCAGGAGGGATGGTATGGTGAAATGCATGAAAGTACCATTGATCGCAACTTTTCAATGGTTGTATATGAACACAACTATCTTATACTTATTTCCTAAATATTTTATTTATCTCTAGCTTTAATTGTTAACTATGTGGATTTTCAGTGTAAATATTATTTATTATAATAAAATAACTTCAACAATTTTAGTAAATTATTTTATAATATGAAACTCTGAAAACTAATAAATATTTTGAAACACAACCTTTCCTTAACATTGCATGTGTCATGTTCTGATTTCATTGCACGTAAACTGTTAATTATAATTAAAATAATCGGTCTCTCCTCAGTATATTTTCCCTCTGACATTTCTATACGATGCTAAGTCGTTAATAGTCTTGAAGCAATGTAAGAATTTAGATCAATAATAAAATATAAAAATATTAAGTATAATTACAATATATATATTAATGTAGTTTAGATAAAATAAAATAGCAATTATACCACATAACTTCATGTTCTCTACATTTTTTGTTAGCAGATTTCCCATTGAAAATGTGAGTTCACATTCACGTTGGTTCTAAGACGCCATATCACGACCTTTGAAGAATTTTAACGGGTCTTCATCAATCCTTCATATTTTAGAGAAACCAAAAAAATTGTCCATTAAAAATCTGTACTAAATTTGTCTGTACGTGTTTTAGTGTCCCTCATTCTTATAATAATAAAAACAAATTTCTTATACAATTTTCCTTTTTAAAACTGTTGATGAGCTCGTTATTGGCTTATATCGTCTAGGCGAAAAAGGGGTTTAGGTGGAGACCAAAATCATAAAATTTTCATTATTAAAAAATATATTTAAGACTTTAATTTTTAGTGATGAGGAATTTTTGTTAAATTTTTTTCAATATTGAAACTAAAATTTAAGTTTAATCTTTTTATTACAAATTTATTTATTAAAAAATTTTTTTGGTTTTAATCGAATGAGAAAAATGGGCTGGAGGATAAAGGGATGACCTAAATTTATTATTGTGATATCTTCTTTGTTATTTGAGTCTTAATAAAATTGTAAAGCTTTATATGTTTTCCTTTATGAATTCATAAAAGCTAATTCAATTTAACTCTATAAATTTAAATTTTTACGGAGGAAATTTACGTATGTAACTAGGATGGGTTAGCGCTTTCTCCTCTTTACTTTCCCAACCAGTCTAGGGACAAACTTTGTAGTCATACCATAGACAATCTTCTTCTCTCCGGCTCGAAAATTTAATTACAAATATTCTTTAATAATATACATTAATTAAACACGGAAAATCTGCTTATATTATGCAGCTCTGGATTTTTTATTTAAAAATTATTAAAAATCCTGATAGGTTTAATTTTTATTTTGAGGGTTTTAACTTTAAAACTATTCAGACTTAAATAATTTCTATATTTGACTATATATGGTTCTGAAATTAAGCTCACTGAAAAATATCTTATTCTGAGAATAATTTGACATAAGTTACATGAATTATAAGTTATAAATTATCGGAATGTTGATCAATCACTAATTTGTCTGAAACGGTATACCATTCTCTCTAGGTTGTAAGTGATCAATAACTTTCTCTGTTCTGAGGTTTGATGTAGAAATATCCTTTTGAAATGGAATGTTCATATATCTATCTATTTTCTATAGAAAAATAGCAATTAAGAGGTCAATTTGTTAACTGTCAACTTTTATGAAGAGAGGATTTTTAGGAAATCGGTCTTGGTAGTTGAAGAAGTAATTTGTAAACTTAAAAGAATACAAATTAGAAACTTTTTTGGTTACAAATTAGTTTAAATTCTTTTACATAGCAATTAACGAACCTTTATATTTTACCTTCCCTCTTAAGCAAACCCAATTTTCTGTTTGTTAAATTTAGCTATGTAACTCCGAAAATAATTATTTTATCAGTAAACTAATCTTTGAGAACTGAACTAAATATTACACACACTGTAAGTAAATTATGGTATGGAAAAAAACTAATCCTCAGATTCAATTAACTTATTTCTTTTTAACGCTAAACTAATCATTATTATTACTATTATTATTTTTCTATTTAAAAGTAGTAGGTAAAATTTTGCCAATAAAACAAGTACCTGTTGTCTCTTAACCGTTTAATTAAAATTTAGGGTTTGGGTCAACTCCGACTATTAATTTTTTTCATTTAATTGGTGTAACCTTGAAAATCAATCTTATTTCCTCTAAAAATTTTCAGAACTAGCTATATAAGGTTTTAATGTACTGGCTATTTTTTTTCTTCATTCCTTTATAACTTCCGGCCAATTAAATGACTAAATTACTCTTTATGATGAACCCTTATGTTTCCTGCGGATTTCTTCAAATTAAGCTTTCTCAAATACATTCCTACTGTTGCACTCCCGTGCCTAAGACACTAGAGTGAACTGTTGAAGGTGAAAGAGCTCTTCTTTAGCAAAGAACTCGAGAAATCCTCACTCTAGGACATAGGGGTGAGTTAATTTCCTAAACATCCCTTAGCTCTGGGTCGATCAGCCCTTCTTGACCGGTCCCACTTCAGAGGAGTGTTAGCTCACCTAACATTCACCATTGGTCAGTCCATAATCCCCACTTAAGTAGGAGTACTACCACGGAACACAACTGTGTATTCGAGTGCCCCACTCAGAAGAGAACTTCTTACCAATACATATTCTTTATTTATTTATTTTAACTCCCTATTATATAGGAAAAACGTGTTCCTTCCAATCAATGAGTTTTTAGTTATAAATTCACTTTGCTGTAGAACTGTTAATTTTAAATAGCTGTTATATTCCGATAGGATTACTGATGCAGCTGAGAAATTGAACTAATCAATTTTTCTCTTTAAGTAGCACTAAGTTGTGTTATGAAACCTTTGGAAATTTAGGAAGAGCTTCAGTTAACGCAATTTAATTTATTTTCTTTCTTATGTTATCAATTTATTTTATACTCATGAATTTAATTTTATTTCTAAATTTTTAATGGGAAATCATAAAAAATGCATTTAATCTACAATGTATTTCCCTTAACAATGGAATACATTGTAAATTGATCCTAATATGGAGAAAATTCTGTATGTTTTTGTTTTTTTTAAATCATATGAAAATATGTCGTTTTAATTTACGAACTTAGTATCACTGCCTACCGTGTAGCTTAATATTTTGACACTTAATTAAAAATATATACATACACACACACACACACACACACATATATATATATATATAAAATATTTACTAGTGAATACATCTATTCCGTACAATAATATTATATTAGGATCTGTTATTTATATCATTTATTATCATTATTTACTAATTCATTGATATAGTTAAGTTTTTACATAAATGTATAGCTTTATGTATATAGTAGAATTTAATATATATTTCGAAGTAACGAAATAGGAACGTAGAGATGACTTCAAATTAAGAAGGAAGGAGAGGGTAGTAGAGTTTAAAAAGCCAACAAGCTACTTTTTTTCTTTTTTTTTTAAATAGTGTTATTCTTCCTTTCAACGACTTAGTCTCATGGAGGGAGGGGCTATCTACAGGTTATCAACCCATATTATACACCCATGGCTCAGGACAAGCTTTTATTTGCATGTAAAAGATTACTTTGGGCGGGATTTGAACCCGCAGCGCCAGGATTGAGAGACCCTAACGGTTGCCCTGTGCTACCCTGGCGCCTCTTCGCTGGTCATTGACGACTACAAAGAATTTGGTTTTGATATAAATCCTAATACCAGGTTCCCTAGGGACTTTGTATGCGTTTCAAAAAATTAATTTAATTATTTTATATTAATCTGCTAGAATTCTCGTAAAGAGCACAAATGTTTTCAAGATGTAAAATAAGCCAAGTATAATTTTTTCTTCGTGCAAAACGTAAATTTTAACAATTTTTAGTGCAAGGAACAGAATAGAATTCTAAATGTCCCAGCCAGGAATCGAACCTGGATCTCTTGCTTTTCCCACACTAGTGTCGAGAGTCAAACCTCCGAGGCAGACGAATATATCTTCTAATGCGCGGAGGAGCTGACATTGTCTAGCTGTGTAAATGACTCTTGTTATTTACTTTTAAATTTTAGTTTTATAAATTTTTTTTTGTGGTATATAATCCCACGTAGATTTTAACAATTTTTAGTGCAAGGGAACAGAATAAAAAATCTAAATAGATTTTGTTAGACTCTCGACACTAGTGCGGGGAATCGGTAACGCAACGGCCCGGAAAGCAGGAGATCCAGGTTCGAGGCTGGGACAGTAAGATTTTTTATTCAGTTCCCTTGAACTAAAAATTGTTAAAACCTAGTATAATTTAACTAAAATATATGGATTTAGAGGATATAACTCTTAAATAAATTGATATCGTGTTGAGAAATATCATAAAGTAAGTGATACTTCTGGTTGTTGTAAAAGCAGTAATCTTAAATGCTAAAACATCTTAAAAGTAAAATGCCTACTTTAAGTGGAGCATCTGACAAACCAATTAGTCTTATACATCATAAATTGGGGGCGATTATGGGGATACAAGGAGTTTTAATTTAAATCAGGAGGTACTCAAGAGGCTTGAGAGAACACTGAAGGGAAATTGAGAATTAGGCTCCTTATTCTGGAGGGGTTGATGGAGGGCGTAATGTCCTGTGAAATGTACTCATTACCGGACTGTTAGGGATGGTCCCTTGAGCCGCGTACCCTGGAGACCGGTCCCTCGTCCTGATTACCGGGGACCAACCCCTCCCACGAGCCTCCTTTATATCGGCCCCCCTTCCAACCCCTTCCTGAAACACTCTCCTGCATACCCCTCTTCGGTGACCCCCCCCTCCACCAGCTTCCTCCTAACTCCACTACTTTCTTCTACTGAGAACTCACCCCCTCCTCTCTTTCACTGGAGAAGATCTACTAAAGGCTCCCAGGACGCGTATCTTTTTTCCAGCTTCACCCAATCTCTCTTTCTCTTCATCTGGCAATTACTCTTTCTATCTATCTCTGGGTTTCTTATTCGTCAGTCGTCACTTTCTTCTGCAACAAACACTTCATTATTTAAAATTGTCGTCATCGTTTACAGACACTGAGGTAATTATTAACTGCCTCTAGCAGTATACATCCCATAATGTATCGCACCTTTGTAACAGACAAGATTTATCATGACCTCTGACAGGTTACATAAATTTTATATGATTGATGATTGTATCTGAACCTTTATAACAGAATAAGAAAAAGTTTTATTTATAACATGTATACTCAAATTACAATGGTTATAACATCCCTTAATGGCTTACAAACTCAGTCAACAAGACCTGTTTATTTAATTGATACACTGGAAGGGAACTTCAGTCTTGCATATTCATAACCGTACCTTTAGTCTTTTTTACTTGCTTAAAAATATAATTATTTAAAAAAAACCAGGATTTTCATAAATATAGCCATATTTTAAAATGTATACAGAAATATCTAAGTTGAAGCAGAATTAATACCGCTTTCCTATAAAGGTTTTAATGAGTATTTTATGGCGTGACACATATTTAAAACAACTAACCATCTCTTGCAATTTTACATTTTTTTTTCCAATGCTTTCACATATCATATTATAAACACCCATGGCACTGACAAAGTTTTTTTCTTGATAAAAGACACAACCCACTACGACAAGCTTGGGAAGTCCGAATGACATGAATAATTGCGAAGTCGTTGCTTCGTACTCCGTAAGCTGATACGTACACCCAGTTTCGTTCCATCTGCACTGAAGGATTCCAATACTTAGTATATACTTTCAGTATGACCCCCTAAAACATAGAAGTAGTACTTCCAATGCAAAATGTGGTATTAAATAATAAAATACACATTCATATTTATAATTTACTGTAAAATACTATATTTTTAAGTTATTTTACACAATTAGTAACAATAAGGAGATATTTTGAAGAAAAAAAATTGGAATTTTTAGGTAAAGTAATATTATCTAGTGTAATTTCCAGCCTGAAGGGTATGGACGGAATGGCCTAACCGAGCACACCCTTGTTCCCAAGGAAGACAGCCAGTCACTGAATGTGGTCTTTACGAAGCAGAGATGACGGTCGTAATGGGTATCGTTGATCGTCCACTGTTGAGCACCTTAAAAAATGGAATCAACAATATTATCTGATTATATTTTTAGGGGAATCCATTTCATCTGTCGGCTAATTTAACCGTTTAATAATAACAGAACTAGTTCCTAATTGTTTTTTAAAAATATATATTAGTCTTATTGATTCTATTTGTATGAAGTACATATTGTCCCATCGATAGCAAATATCTCCCGACGGAGCAAAGCTTTTTCTGGTCTCTAATTGGCTTTACGATTCTCATTTTTTTTTTTTTTTTTTTACAATTTCATTGTAAACAATAAACAAATGACATCCTTTAATGGTGCCAGTACCGTAATTAGGTCACTTTGTATGTATATATGTGTATGAGTAAGCCCTGTTTACAAGTATTAAAATTTTATTAGCTTTGGGATAAAATGTTGACTGAGATTGGTTTGGCTTTAACGACGGCCATTGCCGAATATAACGCTGTGACCCGTTATCTATTTAACTATTGAATTAATAGCCTCAAACATGATTAACCCTCACCTTGCGATCTCAGTTAATGATGTTTTCAAGTTACGTTAACATGCATAATATTTCCTAAGAGTCTCCACATTCTAAAAAATACACACTCACAAAAAAAAAAAAAAAAAAAAGAGGAAAAGGTAGTGGAGAAGAATGAGCAAGAGTATCCGGAGAGAAGATTGATGGGGAGGGTCTACTCAGCATGACAGCTCCTTCCTTCCGAACCCAGTGAGCTCCCTCAGGAAAAAAAAAAAAAAAATTTGCCGAGTATACTGGCAGAGGGCGTAGTCTGTAAACAATGAGGGGCCTAAGGACACTTCTACCAGTCAACTGTTCCCCGCCCCCCAAAGGGGGGAGAATTCGCTTTTCGAAATTTCGGGGGGAACGAAGAACCACTTCCTTCCAGGTAGGTTCCAAAACGCATAGATAACCTTCACTGAATTTCTTCGGGTAGGAAGCTTCAAAGATTTATTGTCTTGAAAGTGTAAAATTTTCCAAAAAATTGTAAAAACTTCCACGTTATAATTATACATGGATAAATAAATATAATGAGTATTACCGTGAAAAATGTACAAACAGGAAAATAAGTGGCAGTTAAACACACAAAAAGTGTCTTCCTAAAATGGGATTCATCATTTACTAAATAATTTTGTACAGGTATAATTAAAAACTCATATAATTACCAATTTTTACAGAAGAAAAATATTCTTTTCGAACTTATAAACAGTAATAGCATTAAAAATTAAAACTGGAACAGCGTTTACTTTAAACAAAAATTGAACTAAAAATCAACTTCTCCATACGTATTGATGTTTGCGAATAAAGAATGAATTCCATTACAAAAAGTAATATTAATGAAGTTTAAATCCAGATTATCTTCATTTTCTCAGACATTCAAGAAATTCACTGCCCATTAAATACAGAAATATGTGACCATTATTGACACTAAATAAAGAGATCAAATGGCCGTCAGCTACGTATACTAAACAGATTTTGCATTATACATGTATATATATATATATATATACATACATACGTAACTTTAATTAGATCATAGTTATGTAGGATTAATGAAGATCTATAAAANATATATCCTATATATTATATAAGTGAGAGTAAATAACGAGACATATCTAATAAGCTGAAGAGAGCAAAGAGCGTATAATGGAAGATCGGTACTTCTGGTTGTAGAATGACTGGAGGGAAAACCTTATCTATCGTAGTTACATTTGCAAATATCTTCTTTAATTTTGGCTTTTGACTCAAGTGAAACAAACATACTAAAATCAAGCAACAGAAGTCACGGACTCTTATACGGCCTTATAAATAAGCATCACAGCTCACGTTATAATAAATAATCTGACCATCTACAAGACCATAATACGACCAATTTGGACCTACAGTGCAGAACTGTGGGGTGCCGCTAAGTCTTCCAATATCCAACGAATACAATCCTTTTAGTCCAAAATTTTCGGAATAATTGCTCCATACTATGTGTCCAACTCTACACTTCATCACGACTTTAATATTGCTTTCCTTCAAGACCTTATCTCCACCCGTTTCAAGTTCCTCCATAGTGAACTCCAATTTCATCCCAATCCCTATGTCCATATTCCATATATCCTCCAATCCTTACAATCCTCCCCGGCGACTTAAACGGAGATGGCCTTGCGGCTTCCTGGGCCTCATTTTCTAACGTTATTAAAAGTAGGGTCAACGGACCCCTTCTCCCGTCACAGTGATGATCATTTATTTATTTTATTGTTATTTTAATTTTTTTATTTATTTTACGTATCACTCGTCAAATTACAAAGTATTAACTAACAGAATGTAGTATACAAAGATTTTGTAAATAAAGTGTTTAAATTTTATAATGTTACATTTCGCACCTATTATTTTTGCAAACTTTTTAATAATTCATAGATGAAACTAACACAATAATATTACATGTCTTAGTATTTGTTAACTCTCTTTCTTTCATCTTATATCGAGAATTAATAAACTCATTCAACACTGAATGTTCTGTATTTTTATTGAAATATGTAAAGCCTAAATTTTCTATAAATCTGTTGTTGACCTGCAACATTGTCGAAGGCTCAAATATGAAATTAAAACTTATGATAATGAATAGTTTAGGAAAAAAATGAATATTTGATATTTTATCCCTACTCCGAACAACCCCCATCCTCTCTTTCTCTGCTTCAATTAAACCAAAACCAATAAAGGTATTTTTTATCCTTAAGTGCCCTGTATACAATATATATATATATATATAAGGTATTGTCCTCTATTTAATTATTTTTACTAGAACAGTTTTGGTTATATTGCTATTATTCGTGCCCGAACTTATAGAATAGTTTAGCTACTTGTGTATCTATCGAATTTTATTTATTTATATAGAGAGCCCACCAATAGGCATTTTTAACAGTAACAGATGGTAATATTACGTAGATAGCATTATACATACTGGTATTAATAAAGAAAAAAAGACCTCACAAAGCATAGAAACTGAATTGGGGAAAATTAAATATTCACTTCGCCAAGGGGAGTGTCAGTAATAATAATAATAAAGACACAAAAAATTAAGCATAGAAAAAATTAAGATAACCTATAATATAAAATAAAGAGGAAAATATAAAAAGTTATAAGTGGTGAGTTTTTTTACCGTAGGTATTATTATTAGATGATTTTTATTAGCGTTCGGTGAAGGTAGTTTAAAAAAAAAATACAAATTTTTAACAAAAAGTATTTTTTTTTTAATTATCTGCCAACGTTTCGGCTTACATTGTAAGCCATCTTCAGGGCTATCGTGAAGACGAGACGACGTCCTGTCCCTAAGTTCACATTTCCATGACCTGGACTTGGATCTACCTTGACCGAACCCCAACAAAAATCATCTAATAAAAAGTAATAAACATTTTTTTTCTCTCTTGCCGCACGCATCATCAAGTGGTCAGTAAAAAATAAGTAAAGTATTCAGGGGGGCTAATTTTTGCTGGTCTCACCATGATTTTTGTGTGTATGAGAGAATGTGGGTATATAAGAGTCATAATGAAATTCGAAATACAACAACCAGCTCAACTATAATACCAAAACCGGCCTAAACAATGTAGCGAAACTAGTCAAAAATCTGTCAAACAGGTGTTTTCCTACGATCCCTCCTACCCGTAGACATCACGAGTGAGGCAGCATGATGTCTACAGTAGATACTAAAACGTCAAATTTGACGAGAAATCAAATAAGAGTTTGTTTTTGTTTTTAGTCCTAGAATTGTGCTTCACCATAAAGATGTTCATATATTCTTCTTCCGGTTTTTGAAAAAGTTATTTTTTGCTATGCATTCGCACATTTTGTGGTGGCTTCTTCAGGGCTGAATATAGAACTAGCTTCGGCGCTCTTCACCCTCTGAACAATATCTTCCTCGTAAAGATTAATAAGATGTTCTTTAATAAGATGTGTCTTTATTTGCACAAGGAATATCATATCATTGTTTTAATATTGTGTTCGCCCACTTTTCTCTTTATATTTAGATGTTCACGTAGACTTCCATGGTCTCCAGAAATATTCGTAAATACTTCTTCCGGACTTCACCATGTAGTAGAGTCATTTCTTGCCAAGCTTTCGCACATTATGTGATGGCTTCTTCAGGGCTAAAAATAGTATGAGCTTCATCCTCTGAAAAATACCTTCCTCGAAAGGGTTATTTAGATGTTCACGTAGACTTCCACAGTCTCCAGAAATATTCATAAATACTTCTTCCGAGCTTGACTATGCAGTAAAGTCCCTTCTTGCCAAGCTTTCGCACATTCTATGATGGCTTCTTCAGGGCTGAAAATAGTATGAGATTCATCCTCTGAACAATACATTTCTCGAAAAGGTTATTTAAATGTTTAAGATGGCTTCCATTGTTTTCAAAAATATTTATAAATACTTCTTCCGAGCTTGAGTATGTAGTAAAGACACTTTTTGCTAAGCTTTCGCACATTCTATGATGGCTTCTTCAGGATTGAAAATAGTATGAGCTACATCCTCTGAACAATATCTTCCTCGAAAGGGCTATTTAGACGTTCACGAAGACTTCCACGGTCTCCTGAATTACTTCGCACATTCTTCAGAGCTGAATGGAAAATGAGCTCACATGATGTGGCGGAAGCTCGGCCAGAAGTGACTTTACTACATGGTCAAGCCTAGAAGAAGTATTTATGAATATTTCTGGAGACAATGGAAGTCTACGTGAACATCTAAATATAAAGAACTAAAGGAGTGAGTCCCCAAGACAGTGATAAGATATTCTTTGTGCAAATAAAGTCAGACAAAGTTGAAAATAATAGAGTGGTATATGAGCCGTTTATCATGGTGTTAATGGTGGTAAGAAATATTTCTGAAGAGGTTTTCTTTTACTATGTGGTAAATAGCCAAGTCCCCTTCTTGAAGTTACGGTTGATAATGAGAAAGCGGTTCATTTGAATAAGGATGAGAACAGAAGTTTGGGGGCGAGGCGTCGGGAAGGGCGGTATGCCTCTGGTGGTGGGGGTTAGGGGTGGGGGGAGAAAGAAGGAAGCACAATTCGCAATCAGTCAACTTTCAAAACCGCTTTTAGAAAAAAAAGAAGCCTAACTTAACCAAAGAGAGATGACGAATTAGCATAATATTCAAACAGCCACCATTTAGCATAGGCAATGAGCATGGTAAGTTGGGAGTCGGCAAGTTTGGACGCGTGGTAAATGGGGGGCGGGGAAGTTCCCGGCGCTCTCCGCTACTGTTTTTGATGTGCCTATCTTCCGACCGGAACCACTTGCGCCTCCAGAATGTCCTAGTTAGTGGTGAATTGTGTTTAGTGCGAGCTGATTAGTGCTCAGCTCCATCTCGCCGGAGGGAGAGAGAGAGGAATTAAACAGAATTCGAGAAATTAGGCTAAACAAGCGTCTCTCCACTTTCGAACCGGTCAATTATCATTTTATCTATAACACATTCCTTAGATCCTTGCTGTTGTAGTAGTGTGGTAATGTACATAAATAGAAAGTAATGCCAAAATAGATAATATATTCATTCTCCATATTTATCTGTGTATGATTTTTTCTCATTTTTATACAGATGATATAGAGTTCTTTAGAAAATTTATCAACTAATTAATTTTACAATAAACTTTAATCTATGCTCTTAATCCTAATACTTACTTAGGAGTTCTTTCCTTAGGAGTTTTTTGGCTATATCATTGGAATTTTTATCGAATTCCGAAAGAATACAGTAATTTTGATTAGTTTCATGAAATATGTTCTGTAATAAGTATTTTTTGTATTTTTCTCTACTAATACCTGCTAGAAAACAAAAGTGATAGTCGGTAGAATACCTAAATAAATAAGCATTTATATATAATAAATAATATTGTCCTCTATTTAATTATTTTTACTAGAACAGTTTTGGTTATATTGCTATTATTCGTGCCCGAACTTATAGAATAGTTTAGCTACTTGTGTATCTATCGAATTTTATTTATTTATATAGAGAGCCCACCAATAGGCATTTTTAACAGTAACAGATGGTAATATTACGTAGATAGCATTATACATACTGGTATTAATAAAGAAAAAAAGACCTCACAAAGCATAGAAACTGAATTGGGGAAAATTAAATATTCACTTCGCCAAGGGGAGTGTCAGTAATAATAATAATAAAGACACAAAAAATTAAGCATAGAAAAAATTAAGATAACCTATAATATAAAATAAAGAGGAAAATATAAAAAGTTATAAGTGGTGAGTTTTTTTACCGTAGGTATTATTATTAGATGATTTTTATTAGGGTTCGGTGAAGGTAGTTTAAAAAAAAAAATACAAATTTTA
>KZ807288.1:45148-58468 GCA_000696205.2 Oncopeltus fasciatus | reverse complement strand
AATATAATAATTTTATTTAAAAAAAATTTGTGATTCTGGATAGTTGTTTGCAGAGAAATTTCGGTTTACTTTGGCACTTTGGTTTGACCTTAGTGTTGAAGTTTCTCGTGGAGAAGTTACACCTGGATCTTCTTCTTTTATCCCAGCTCCACACCTGAGACATCTTACATGTTCTTCTCTTGGCGTTATCTCCTCCCATTTCCTCTTCTAGGCCATTCTCAACATGCAGCTCTCCCCATCTCCCCAACGTTCCATCGATTGACGGAGACGTTATAGAAAGCACGCCTCGAATGTCAGGATGTTTCAATCGCTTCTATGTCAAAGGAACTTTATTTACTGTATTAAATAAGGATCTACTTTAGATTATTACATGCACAGTTACACAACATAATTTGAGTGATACGATGGTACATGGGAGAGCAGTAGACCATACTTTATACGTCTAGTCGCAGAAAACCAGTACCGCAATAGTGGTAGAAGTAGAAGTACACGTTAAGGAAGCATTTTTGCTTGACACTCGGCACACTGTTGATCAGCACACTGTTTTGGTCGCCTGACTTTTCCCCATTCAATCAAAAATGGTTCCCATTCCCTAGGAGCACACCGGGAATCTTTGGTTCATTACAAACAGAGGCATAGGAATAAAAAATACAACAGTGTAATTTTAGCATTCAGCCCAATACTTTAACTACCATAAGACTGTAGTTTAGTAACTTACGAAACTATAATTGCCAAAAATAGAAATCCAAAATTTGAAGTGTACTTCACTTTTATTTTTCAAGTTCATGTGTCAATTATTTTTCCATTAGCTCTTGAGTTACATTTTATAAATGTAAAAAGTTTTTTTTTTTTTTTTGTTATTCCATATCTTCTTACCTTCTTCCCCCGGAATTTTTTTGTTCAATTACAGTTTGCGAATATTTTTACAATATAAATTCGCTTAATCAGCCACATTCTACATCCTCATTCCTTACTTCGTTGAATTCCTTTTCGCGTAAGTGCTGAATTGCTTCAAATTCATAGTACAAAAAAAAAACAAAAAAAAAAACAACGTAATTTGGTTCATCCCCTCTGGAGAAAAGCAATCAATAGGTCGTTCCAATTTGAGAAGCTCTGAAGCAGCTTTACATTTTATACAATTTTATAAAAACACGATCCTTGATCTCTCATCGAAATACAAATTGAGTTACAGTCCCCCTAAAAATAAACTCTAGACCCTAGCCCCTTCCCCATTAAGCTGGAGTAATTGGCTGGAAGATTTCCAGTAACTACTAATACAGCCCTTATCAAGATAAATATGAGAATACTCAGAAAGAAGATAGGAAAAAAAAAGAGAGAGAGAGAGTGAGAGTGACTAATTAATTCCCGCAATTAAAGTCGTAGGAAGATCAATGACAAAAAATAATTAAAAAAGAAAAAAATATTAACTGTGTTTAAAAGTTTTCCAGAAAAGATGATTATAGGTTCAAATCCACATGACTATATCTCTTAAGTATGATATTCACGAGAAGTGTGTGCGTCATATACAGTTTGATCGGAATTACTAGAACCACGAGGTGGGCTGACACAGTGGTACACTTCAACCACGTTTCCTCCAATAAAAATATGGTTATATTTTGTTTTAATAACAAGTATTCTCATCCGATTATTGCATACGATCATACGATAAATCTCTTTCCTCCTGTTTACCGAGGGAAAAACATATTTTTTGAGAATATATTAAAGACACGGTCCCATCTGACCCTGGCCTTTTGCCATAGTTATTTTTTTCTATTTTAAATAATATCTGTCTCTGGATATTAAATACACATTTGTTGTTGGAATGTTCAACTAATTTGTAGATAATTACATGTTTTTAAAATTTTGTTTCTTTTAATTATTTTACTGGTTTTCATTAAAGCACAAAGCGTGAATTGGGAATTTATCAATTTCTTTTTTATAAAAATATTCAATATTTCAATTTAACCTTTTTTTGTAACTCAGAAATATTTTTTCATTTACTTATAATTATATACTTATATTATTTAATTATATTTATTATATTTCCACATAGATTGTGTCATGGATGTTATTAGATTTGAGAGTCTAACATTTTAAAGAACCGTTTAGCAATTACCTGAAGATAATATTTAAATTTTAAAAAAAAATTGGAAATTTCAATTTATGCCAACCTATTTTCCAATTTTCCTCATAAAATAAAAATATCTGCATTGTATTGGATTATCGGTTGTGTTTGGTAGTCACATTCTACAATATTCCTCACACGGCTATCCCACTCTAGTAGAAACTACAATTTGCTATTGTGTGTTGCAATCATTCACACGATACATACTGAGGTGGATTAGGTAATGAAGTTATTACTTGTAATGGCTCAGGACAAGCTTTCATTTATAGATAAAAGCTTGCCCTGGACGGGATTTGAACCCGCAGCGTCAGGATTACGAGACCCGAACGGTTTCTCTGTGCTACCGTGGTGCCCCAATGAAGTTGTTAGTTGTCTCAAAATTTACAAAGCAAGGAACATTAAAACAAGATCTTTTTACATCACATGTGACATAAACACAATTCAAGAATCGTCAAACTTATGAGGTTATTCTAACATCCTCGTCTTCTAGGTCTCCTTATTCCCCATATTTCTTTCGGCTCTTCTTTCTCTGCTCTCAATAAAATGCGGAGCTATGTTGATGGTTGCCATGCAGGTTTCATGAGGGTTATCTGATATAAGAAGACATGCCCGTATCTCACGTGCGAATAATAATTCGGCAAAGATATAACTACGAGTTAAGAGTGATTGATGACCTATGCTTCAGGAGTTCCGCATTTGGGTCTCGAAGATTTTCCATTAGGGAACTTTTTACAGTATGAAGTGATGCTATTTGTTTAAGTAAAAAACATCAAAAAGAGGATCTTTTTAAAACACCGGTGAAGAACCATATATTTCTTCGCTAGGAGATATAATCTTTTGTAGTTTATACTATTCTTCTAACCAATTACATCCTCCCACAACTTCCAGTGGGTGTTTTCTCCCTGTTCGATCAGAAGCAAAGCAAGGTAGCTGAACTATAAATCTTTTATGACTGCCACACCTCAAAATTACACTCATCTTTATTATCAAGAAATCAATGAGTCGAAATAATAATATGAACGTATCATTGTGAGATATTTAAATAACGACTGACACATGGGACAAAATTTGTCTCAGGCTTACGTGGACCTCTCGCACATCTGCAGCTGTTCATTCACATATCAGCTTCATTGCTGTCGGTGACCTTCAGATAAAAGGACAAAAGGGAGGGGATTGGCAAAACCTATCGGAGAATGCTTGACAGTAAGATATACCTCTACTGACATTACTATAGAAGAGTACTGTTTTGTCTCTCGCTTGTCTTCAACATATCAGCATCATTTCTGCCGGCGACCTTCAGATATCGGGAAAGAGGGAGGGGGTTGACAAAGCCCACCATATGAAGATTGGCAGTAAGCACCTTTAGTGACATTTGTCGAGAAGGTAAGGTACCAGGATAAGCCCCTCCTTCTAGTATCTTAGTCCTGTTTCGTCTCTCTCTCTCATCTGCAAGCTTTCCTTCAACATATCAGCTCCGTTGCTGTCGGCGACCTTCGGATAATGGGACAGAGGGAGGGTTTTTTGTAATGCCCACCAGTGGGAGCACGGCAGTAATCTATACCTCTACTGACATTTGTAGAGAAGATAAGGTGCCAGGATAAGCCCCTCCTTCTACTATCTTAGTCCTCTTTCGTCTCTCTCTCTCTCTCATCTGCAAGCTTGTCTTCAACATATCAGCTCCGTTGCTGTCTGCGACCTTCGGATACCGGGCCAGAGGGAGGATGTTGGCATGCCCACCAGTGGGAGCACGGCAGTAATCTATACCTCTACTGACATTTGTAGAGAAGGTAAGGTGTCACGACAAGCTCCCTTCCACTATCTTAGTCCTGTTTCGTCTCTCTCTCTCTCATCTGCAAGCTTGTCTTCAACATATCAGCTCCGTTGCTGTCTGCGACCTTCGGATACCGGGCCAGAGGGAGGATGTTGGCATGCCCACCAGTGGAAGCATGACAGTAAGATCTACCTTTACTATCATTTGTAGAGATGATAAGGTGTCACGAAAAGCCTCCCTTTCACTATCTTAGTTCTGTTTCGTCTCTCTCTCTCTCTCTCTCTCGTCTGCAAGCTTGTCTTCAACATATCAGCTCCGTTGCTGTCGGCGATCTTCGGATAACGGAACATAGGGAGGGTGTTGGCAATGCCCACCAGTGGAAGCATGACAGTAAGATCTACCTTTACTATCATTCGTAGAGATGATAAGGTGCCAGGATAAGCCTCCCTTTCACTGTCTTAGTCCTGTTTCGTCTCTCTCTCTCTCTCTCATCTGCAAGCTTGTCTTCAACATATCAGCTCCATTGCTGACGTCCATAGCCCAAGTAGGAAGCGAGACAGTGAGATCTACCTTTACTATCATTTGTAGAGATGATAAGGTGTCACGACAAGCCTCCCTTTCACTATCTTAGTCCTGTTTCGTCCTTCTCTCTCTCTCATCTGCAAGCTTGCCTCCAACATATCAGCTCCATTGTTGTCGTCCAAAGCCCAAGAAGGAAGGGATACAGTGAGATATACCTCCACTGGCATTACTGTAGAAAAGTTAAGTATGTCAGAGTAGGTCATTCCATCCCCTTTCCTCTTTCATGCACTTCTGCAGCTGTTCTTCCAAGTATCAGCAAGTTTACTGCCGTTGATCTTCAGATAAAGAAGCCTTAAGCCTTTAATATATAAAAAGATTGGCTAAAATAACTCAGACATTTAACATATTGACAGCTTATTCAAGTGAAACACAGAGAAATGTTTTATTAACTAATCCTTTAAATAAATAAACACAAAAAGCCATACATATCAAATTCGCCAGGAGAAATGTTTGTCAGATTTGCTGTAACCGAATGAAATACAAAAAAAGAACATATGCCATGGGGAGTTTTCTCCCCCCGAATGGGAGTTCCGAGGCGTGGCGCCCCTAGGGACAAGCACTGGCAGTATTTACAGGCGAGGTGACCAGCCGACCCTCACAAATGGGATTGTCAACATCAAAGAGCCACCCCTTCTCCATCCTCCCTTTCCCTACAAATTACATCTTAATCTTGCTGCGAACGGCTCAGCGGGGTCCGACTCTCGTCTTCAAACTCCCGGTCAAACTCCTATAAATTCTTTGCCCTCGCCCCCTTCTTCCTCGTTAAGGGAGGGCTGTTTGAACATTATTGCTACTGTCTCGAAGGATACCTGTGTAATTTTAACTCCCCTAAAGTGTAACTGATCCTTCTTCTTCTGGAGTCTTACTTTTTCCTCTTACCCTTCACTTCACTTAAGTTATTTATTTACTGAGTTTTAAAAATGTTTTTCTTTTTTATCTTTCTATATTTTAAAGTTTTTTTCATCATGAATGATTTAAATTTCATATCTATCCAAGTAAAATTTATCTAATTTTAATAATAATTATAAAATCATTTTTTTAATGAGCTTCAGTTACTTACCATAATATTTAGACTATAGATATCACTAATAATTTAGTCATGTAAAGCCCGAATATAGACATTCCACATAGCTTATTTTGCAGCGATTCAATATACAAAACTTGCCAATTCTGAATTTACAAAGCACATACAAAAAAAAAAGAATAAATAATATATATACATGCCCCGTACTAAAGAAATATATTGCATGTTTGAAAGCCTATTCCCGTATCAAGTATTTCAAAGTTTTTTAATAAAATTAAATTTAAAATTTAAGTTTAAAATTTTTTCAAAATTTCAAGAATTAGAAAAATAACTGACAAATAACAAAAAATGTATTAAATATTTTTTTAAAATTATATACTGATGACCTCCTGTGCATATGTACTGATTAACCTAATATCTCTGTCCTGTTATGTAGGACAGTATGTATAAGCATAAAATAATACTATTAGAGAATAAAAATCTTACTATTAATAGTGAACTTTAGAGTTTTAGTTGATAATTAACAAATGAAACAAAAATAAATGTAATCTTTTTCCTTTAATGTTTTCTGATAATAGACAAATAATATTCAGGAATTTGTTGTAATTGACTTGTCGTATACAGTCTGTTTCAGTTTTCAAAAATACGAAACGGAAGTAATCAAATCGCTGAATATCGTGTTTGAATACAATTTTTCTTGAAATCAAACAAAATAAACTACTCATCGGACTATATAATCATACAGACTCGTCATACACACAATATCTAAAATTATCTAAGAATCTATTGAAAATTCGTAAAATAAGAAACACAAAAGTGTGTAATTATTTTTTTTATATGTGTGTTAGCCTTCCTTTCAACCACTTGGGCTCATTAAAGAAAGGGGCTATCTACAGTTTTACACCCCATTATAAACATCAATGTCTCAATACAACTTTTTTTAAATTTATGGATAGAAGTTTGTCTTGGGTTGGATTTGAACCCGCAGTATTTATTTGAATAAAATACTACAGGGTGTAATCATGGACTCATTTCACTCACATTAGGATTTTTTTCTTTCCGTTCTTAAATAATAGAAGTGATGCTAAAAACAGAATATAGTGACATATACAATTGACAATATATTAGCAGTCTAACAAAGATTACTTCTGAAATTCCAAATAAACTAACAAAAGGATATGTAAAGAAAAACTTTAATTCAATTAATATCTTATAATATTATCGAAGAAACACAACATTCATCTAATGTATACAATCACAAATCAATTGGCGAGACTTACATACAGACTCCAATATCGTAAAGCCAATAGAAAATTAAGACCAATAAAGAATGTCGAAAATAATGCAATTGTTCTAAAAAATAATAACAAATCATAATATCTAGAACATATTTGTATATTTTCGTTTGTAGAACTGCTAATAATTACAACAAACAAGAAGAAATAATGATAAATCGGAAAATAAATAGTTTTTATTTTATTTTTGAAAATACCATAGATAAATTGCATGATTTATATTTTTTTTAAATATGACAGACTGTTAAAGAACACAGTTTTCAATTTATATTAATAATCGATGTGGTAATTGGCAGAAAATGCTACTTTATTTTTAAATGCAACTAATTTCGGCTTTTTTTTCATGGCATTTCAACCACTAATCGGTCTTATATTAACATGCATTAACTTTAATGAACTTAGGGCCTCTGATTTTTTTTTTTCTAATATAAAGAAAAACAGACTGAAAGGTAAAAAATTAAATGTATAAACACAAATTAATTTACATTAATTTTTTTTTTATATGCTGTTAAGTTAAAATGTGGAAGTTATAGTAAACCTTCACTGGCATTTGTTTAATTTTGCTTCATTAATTCTGAAATATGATGTTTTTTTTAAAGAAAAGAAACAAATTTTATTGAGTTTCATTATTCTTAATTAAATACGTATTGCATGGAAAAACGTTTTATTACAGGTAGTACCCTCTCTTATCGGTCCAATTTCGCTCAAAATTAATGCTTTCCTCTTGCAATTAACAGCCCTGTGTCGAATTTCAATAAAAAAAACTGAAAGTTTTAGCCTTTTGCGGTCAAAAGTGTCGGTACACATATTAGAGATTATTATTTTTGTTTCTAATGTTTAGGATCGGAGAATATGTTGAAAAAATCTCTCACGTGAGTAACTACAACATTTTAATATGGAATAAATTGTTGACCGTCAAGTTTTATAAAGAGAGAATTGTCAGCAATTCTATCATGGTAGTTGAAGAATTAAAAAGTAATTTGTAACCAAAAAAGTTTTTATTTTAGCCAAAGATTCGGCCTGAATTTCAGGCCTACATCAAGGCAAATAGGTTGATGGAGAGAGAGAGAGAGAGAGATTCATGTTCAACAGTGTAAACTCAGTTGAGCAAGAGTCTCTCTCACCATCCCCCTATTCGCCCTCATAAAGGCCTGAAATTCAGGCTAAACAAAAAACATTTTTTGGTTGCGAATCAGTTATAATTCTTCAACTACCCAGACCAAATTACCGTCAATCCTCACTTCATGACTGCAACTTTTCTTCATAATTCGCTAAAAGATACAGAAAGTACTTTTCAACGAATGACGAGACGTGAGCAACGTATCTCAGTTCAGTTACGCCTTGAACAAAATCCCTGACCTTTACGAAATAAAAGGCAAAAGCCACATAGGAGTTAGAAAATGGTCCACCGAAGACAAAATCGATAGTATAATAACCTACCAAATGATCCTGTTAGCAGGCAGTTCCGGAAATTGTCCGCTTGGGGCGCTGCTGTTCTCGATAAGCACTCTTCACCCTTCGGCACTTCACACCCTACAGTAGGATGCATTCCACGAGAGCTAAGAGGAACTAAAAAACCTCTTTCTTCTAGTACTTTTGCCCAGAAGTAAATTAAGTCCAAAAAAGCCCTTCTCTGTACTTCGAGCATCATGTCCCTTTCAGAACACTTTAAATGTTCCCGATTTGTCATGATATAAAATTTTGAGCTACATATGTCAATTATGTCAATAATTAAAAAATAATGTCAAATTATAGTTTTGTTTATTTATGTCAAAATGGAAAGAGAAACATATTTATCGCTTTACTAATTAATCATTGAATATATTTAATTCATTCTATATCTCTAATCAAGCCACTACTGTAACACTAGTATAGCCCCTTGGCAGGCAAGCTAGAATTTAAAAAACTTGAAAAATTCAATGTCATAATATTTTCTGAAAGAAATGAATACAATGCTAATGTAAATGTAGTAATAAATTTTAAGCAAAAAAATATATAATACTATCGGAATATACTGTCCAGGCTTGTGACTGGATTTACAAGATATCTGTCGTTTCCATCTGTCGCATCGGCTCCTGTATGTTTATAGCTCAATTTATGACTTACATTTACGAACAAGAAACTTCCCTTCAATCTGCCGGAGGATTCTCATCTCGTATCTAACACGCTGCAATTGGTTCATTTGTTCCGTCAGGTTAGTAAACCTTTCTTATTGCTAGCTTTGTTCCATGACTTTTTCTGGATTACTCAAATTAACTATAGCTAAACATCAAACATTTCTGTATTTATCTACAGCTTACACTACTTGTGCGTGGCGGACCCACTCGGCGAAGGGAAGTTCTCCAGGGCTAAGGGCCACATATCAGATCAGCAGGAAAGTTTTACTGTTAGGACTCCAGAGGCTACTGTAGTATTCAGGGGGAGTTGTAAGGGCCCTCTCCCCCAGAAAAGGGTCCAGGTGCTAACTGCGGCGGTAAAGGGCAAGGGTCGGCCCGCCGAATTAGAAGTGACGCCCTCCCATCCCCCGCTCCCAAGCAGGCAGCCGCCATTACGGGAGTGAAGGGGGTGGGTTGGGGGAGGAAAGTACACTTTTAAATCCTGCTTAGTGTGAGTAGACATCTGGAACCCCATGGACTTCCATCTGGAGTACAGCGAAGACGGCTATTTGCCCAGGGAAGGGCAGGCTGAAATAGGAGGCAAACCTCTTATTTATCTCTTTTCGACAGGCTCATCCTAAACATCCCTCCCCCCAAGGCGTATTTAATTTTCTACAGGAAAATATATATTGCTTCTTATATGGTTGATGGTTAGTTGGCCGTCTCGAATATCATGTGAGAATGGTCGGGGTTTCGGCCAGGAAGAAAAAATATACACCAAAATTTGGAGTAATATTTTTATTTATGCCAACGTTTCGGCTTACCTAGTAAGCCATCATCAGGGCAATGGTGTTGAGTGGAGAAATCTCCCCAGGGTGGTTGTTCACATTGTAAACTGCAGAAAACAACTGCAGTTGTTTTCTGCAGTTTACAATGTGAACAACCACCCTGGGGAGATTTCTCCACTCAACACCATTGCCCTGATGATGGCTTACTAGGTAAGCCGAAACGTTGGCATAAATAAAAATATTACTCCAAATTTTGGTGTATATTTTTTCTTCCTGGCCGAAACCCCGACCATTCTCACATGATTGCTTCTTATACTGCAACACTCAAATTGTGATGGTGTAAAAAGGCAAATATAAAATACTACTGGAAACAGATTAACATAAGTTTAATTTTTAATATTTTATGCTACTGAAATTTACTCTGTATTATATGATAAGTTACTCTATAATGTGTGTAACAGTATTTACTGAACTTTTGCATAATAATTACTGGACCGAAATATTATATTGTGTACTAAATGAAATAATTTATAATTGTGGTGTTATTCCGGAAAAAAAAAAGAAAAAAAAAGACATTCTGATTAGTTAGATACGTATAATAGGCGATGTATTTTTTTTTTCTTTTACAATATATAACCACTTATGGAAATGGTAAGAGAGGCTATCGACAGAGATATATTTAATGAAAGCTGGCTCTCAGCAGAAATCTAATCCACTGTCCCAGACTTATATATACTTATTGTTACATGTTATTGATTATAATTATTACTTATCTCTTCGGCTTAACCGATTTGAAGCTGTGGCACTATTGACACTTATTTAATATTTAAATAGAAAGAGCGATACTACAAGGTAATTTAATACAGAAATATAGCAGGTATATTTCTATGTGCCCTGTACATTATTTAATATGACAGTCACTTAAAAGCTGGGAGAGGGATAGGTACATAAACTATCTGACAATGAAGGTAATGTACTTATGTCCCGTAAATTATATAAATGTTACTAAGTCTTGTACAGAGCACATATAAATATACCTGCTATATATATATATACCTGCTATATATATATATATATATATATATATATATAAACTTGTGTGTATGTGTTTGTTAAAAAAGAACGTTTGTTAAGGCAAAAATTAATGAATTCGGGAATGTTTCCTAGGGGGTAAGCGCTTCACCCTCTCTTCCTTCGCAGCCAGTCGACAGCAAATTTCGTAGTCATTGTTCTCTCAATACTTTGCAATTAAATTTTCATATTGACATTTCTTAAGACGCTTAAAATTCAAAAACTACCATTACCGACATTACTCCCCTATCATGTTCTGCTCAGCCATAAGTTTGTAATCCTCAGCAATGGTATAGGAATTCAATGACGATTTTCTTCTCAGTATATGAATTTAATTTAGTAGAGCTAATCGGACGCCGATGTACATAAATAAAAAGATCTGATTTCTGACTGGTCAACAAAAACGTAAACCAACGAATTGCATTATAATTGTGCCTCATAAAAATTAAAAAAAAGTAACAAGGTCGTTATGTGCTTGCACACAGATCTTTGCTATTTTCCTTCTTCTATTAGAGCTGTATCAGTGTTTAAGATGATTTTCAAATACCAGAGTAAGTTTGATAACACAAGTAAGTATTAATAACACTAAACTATAAATAAATAATTTATAGTATTATTTTAAAAATTTAAGTTCAATTTTTTTTAAATAAAAATGAATTGGTTTTATACATGCCTTTTCATTATCCATATCAGTTAGGACAAATAAGCAGCACTGTATAAATATTCATTCATGTATCTTCAATAAAGGCAAAAACTGATATTCCGAATTAACAGTTGGATATGTTTTAAGCTGGGATAGGGGAGCTTTGGATAAATTAAATTGTTGGCAAACATCAAAGCATGGTCACAATAAATACAAACTTTTCTTATACAATAAATGCAAGATAGTAGAATAAAAAAATGTTACTACCTCAGACGGGACTCGAACCCGGATCTCCTGCTTTCCGGGCAAATAAGCTAGCCTTTACACCACCGAGGCTAGTCAGATAACACTGCACAACAAAAAAATATTTTTTGAATGTTTCCTACACTAAATTAGTCTATTTCTACTAATTTTGGGGTGATAAAAACGAAAATAACATTGAAAAATTTTTATTAGCTCTGGTTTNGATATATATATATATAAAGTTCAAAATACATTTAAGATACATTGTGTCCTATGTAATAACTGTGTAAGTAGGATAGATGCATAGATTATAGAACTGGTCAGGGAATAAATACCAATAGAAAAATCAGTTTTTTGGGGTAAATAAGAGCTAAAAATTTACTTCTAATTCTGAAAGATTTAATTTTACTTATTTTTTTAAATTCTCTTTAATTTTTTTTCTGGCATATTTCAATAATCCTCATATAAAATCATCGTATCACAAATTGCAGATGACTATGCAACTACACACTCTGCTAACCTAAATAGGTTTATGCTGTTTCACATTACTGTCAATTTTCTGTAACGTTTAGCTTCCATTATCGAGTGGTCGGGGGAGTACGAATAGGGAAGAATCATTATTCTTATTACAATTAATAATGATACTGACTTAAAATTTAAGAAATTAATATTGAACATATCGTTTTGTTTTATTATTATAAATGCATTTGTTGAATATTTCCTCAAACACTTTTATTAAAGAAGTTAAAGGATAGTGAAAAAAAAATGACCGTTTTATTAAATTTATGATTTTAAAAGACTGTAAATTTTATTATATTTAATACTATTCTATACTCAATAATCCTTTAGAGCATTCTTTATGCTTGTTAAATCCCATTCGACTGTTTAAAAAAAAAAGCCTCAGTTTAGTTATTTGTTTCAAAGAATAATCATGACAGTGTCTACCGAAATTCTCGTAGTTTTAAGCATTACTGGAAAAACAAATTCCACAGCTGCTTAAGCAACTATTAGTTAAATTATTAAATCTGAAGAGAAAGGTGTCCTTGAGCAGCGCACTGCGCGGCGTTGGTTTGAAAAATAAAATTTTACGAGAAGATTGTCACCTTTGGTGCAAATGTTAGTGGCGAAATCCGAATACCTGTAAGCGTTGACTAGATTGCAGTGAACTGCATTTGTGGTAGCATCGAGGGGGTAAAATGAAAAAAAAAAAAAAAAATCTTGCTTTGCTTTTTTTTAAGTATTGAAGGTGTTATGCAACACGAATTTGTTCCTGATAGAGGCTTTATAAATTCTAAACTCCACTTCGAACAACTGAAAAGTTGTGTGAGCATTATCATGCTTTGTTGAAATGAAAACGTGTATCACAACAAAATTATTCAGGTCGAGCTGAAGAAGTTTCTGGTACTTCATTGGTTCGAACTCGTGTCGATCCACAGCCCATTTTCTTTAGGGGGAAAAATTTGATAATTTTACGGAAGTAGAAATTTCTGTCCGAGTTCTTTTACAGACCTCCCAAAGAATCGTATGAAAGTGGCATCTAACAAGTGGCTAATGAAATTTTATTTCCTGTTATGGTAGATAAGACTTTACTTAGAGTATTAATTTTATTTGTTTTAAAATATCATTAATATAAAATAATTTATATTTATATACGCGATCAAATTATTTATCTCTTTTCGACA
>KZ807288.1:0-11505 GCA_000696205.2 Oncopeltus fasciatus | reverse complement strand
ACGTAATAGGGTGCATCAACTATGATTCTTAGGGTTTTGGATTGGAAGGACTGTATTCTTTGGATGTTGGATGGTTTAGCAGTTCCCCACAGTTCGACTCCATAAGTCCAAATAGGTCTCAACAGTGTCTTGTAAAGAGTTAGTTTGTTAGTCACAGTTAAAGTTGACTTGCGGTTTAGCAGCTTGTAAAGTTGCCCAAATCTCCTATTTAGTTCCTGTCTTTTTGATTTTTGTGTGTGTGTTCCATGTTAGTCGGGAGTCAAGATGAAAGCCTAGATATCTGACGCAGTCGGAAGTAGGGATAGGAATATCGTTAAAGTAAATTCTGCCAGGCTGCTTCTTCCTTAGTTTTAACAATAATAAAAAAATTAATTTCAAATGAAAAAAAAAAAATTTTTTGTGTAAATACATATTTAGAACATTTATGTCTAAAAGAAAAAATGAGGGAAATGTGTTTGTCATAACTAGAAAGTTAACGACCTGTTTCTTAAAAAAATTAAACAAACATAAAACAGTTTATACCACAACGTTTTTCTTCATTCAGGTCGAAGCACTTTTATTATTTCCTCTGGAGATGTATAACTTGGACATGCAATTATAATGCCTAAAATAATAATAAAACATGGGTAATAAAGTATTAATATAAGTAAAATATAAATCACTTCATGTTAAACCATATTGTAAAAATGAAATTATGTTATTTTGCTCAGTATAAATACTATTGGTCTTAAGTAATACGAGAGAATTAGTAACAGCTAAGCAAAAATATATTTTTTAGCTCCTATAGAAAATATGAGAAAATGTAGAAAATATTTTATATCTAAAATAATAACTTTTATGAACTTCAACCTTGAACATTTCATATTTTTTTTTTTTATATTGGCAGGAAAGTATGATAAATTTATAATAAGTCATCAATAAATAATGATCAGTAATATAACTCATCTCTCTCACTCTCTTCTCTGTCCTCTCTCTCTCCCTCCCTATCTCTCTCTACTCTCTCACACTCTCTCTCTCTCACACTCTCTCTCTTTCTCTTTCTATCCTCTGTCCTCTTACTCACTCTCTCTCCTCTCCACGCTCTCTCTCTCTCTCTCTCTCTCTCTCTCTCTCTCTCTCTCTCTCTCTCTCTCTCTCTCTCTCTCTCTCTCTCTCTTTCTCTCTCTCTCTCTTTATAAATCTAATTGGTCTCTGTTTAGACCAGTATCAGCTTCTCCCTTTCTGAGGGGTGGTGTTGAAACCGGTTCCTGTGGTCTGAAAGCGAATCCCACCCTGTTCCTCAGACAAGACTATCGGTTTCTTGTCTTCTTGGCTTAGAAGAGCTGTTGGTTACTGCTCGTAGAAGTAAATAATCATAGTTGAAGGACTACAATAATCATCGTTCTTTACTATTGAAAAAAAAAAAAGTATTGACGGAAATAAGAGTATATTTCATTAGAATTTGTATATTTCCTTTAATGATTTTAGTTCTGCCTCTGTGCCTGTACAAAAGATAATTTTAAAATTAGTTATAATTATTTTTACTTATACTTGCTTGTACATTGAGTAAAGGTTTGCATTAAATTAATTTATATACATATAGTACTAAGGTTAAGTATGTTTCAGTTACCTAATTATCACATGGTAAGCTTCAGAGTAGTTTGGGCCAATTTAGTATCCGATTTCCTCAAGAGGCAAGAGTATGTCCGTCTATCAAAGGTTTGATCCGGTTATATTTACTCAAGTACGAAATTTTTAATATTTTTACATATAATAGAGGCAGTTTCGGAGTCAGCATTTTGTACGCCCATCTCTCGTATGGATGTATTTTGTCTATCGTGTACTTCATGGATGCTACGACAGAAAACGGCCCTGAGTATATTTTGGATCTTGAGGTTTAAATTAAAAGATGTTTCGTCACTTCTTGGTATTAGTTACAACAGATCATATGGTCCCACTAACATATATGGTAACATATATTCACATAGGAGTTCATTGAACTCACATGCATTTCTCTCATAGCTCGACAGAATTTGATAAAAGTAAATATCAATATTTTATTAATTAAGTAAAAATAATTTTACCAAATATGGAGTTACTTACAATAACACAATACTTACAACACTTACTTACTTACAATAACCGTTAAAGGAGAAGCACAATAACAGGTGTTCCATTATCCAACGAATACAATCCTTTCAGTCCACAATTCTTAGAATAATTGCTAACGCTCCAACTCTACCCTTCATCACGACTTTAATATTCCTTTTGTCAAAGGCCTTATCTCCACCCGCTTCAAACTCTTCCATAGTAAACTCCAATTTCATCCCAATCCATTTGCCCAATCCCTGTCGTCGGACTCCAATCCTCACAATCCTCCCCAGCGACTAAAACGGAGATGGCCTCGCGACCTCCTGGGCCTTAATGCCTAAACTTATTGGGAGTGGGGTCGATGGGCCCCTTCTCCCTGCACAGTGATGACCATTTATTTATTTATTGTTAATTTTATTTTTATTTCATTATATTTTTTCTTTCTTTTATTTTATTTATATTATTTTTATACATGTACATTTATTTTAAGTCATCAAATTACAAGATGTTATATAACAGAATGTAATAAATAAAGATTTATTTAAAAAAAATCACAATAGACTTTCTTAATAACAAAAACTGTTTTGTAAAATTTGTCAGTCAGAAAATTGTGTATAAACATTTTAAACTCCCATTGAAGTACATTAATTCTTATCAGCTATTTTTTTACTGAGAGTGGTGTCACTGGTTACCTTCTCTCCTCATTTTACTGTCGTCTAATTTTACCTTCTTTTTTTTTTTCGTTTTAATTATATTTCTTCTCCACTGTAATCAATTTACAGAATGTAATGAATAAATAAAAACTAATAAAAAAACTTTAAAAAAGAATAATAATATTTTTAAATCAAAAATTACAAATGAAAAATGAATAAATAATACACCCAATATAATAATTTAATTTGACTAATACTGTATAAANTTGAATTGACATGGAAGTAATATATATATATATATATATATATATATATATATCAACTGTTTGAATTAGCTCTTACATAACTTTTCCTTCCAAACCATCTAGAGCAAGGCTTATTTATTTAATCTTATTAAGATACAGCTTCAATGAAACATAGGGATATCTCTAAACATATAGACAAAAGTAAGAAATATAATTTAAATGGGACTCTAGACGAAATTCTATTGGGTGACGATAAAGTCATCGACTACGTAATGAACTTTCTGCAAGAGGGCTGGCTATTAAATCTTATCTAGATGCATTTTCAGTATACTTCTTCTCCATTCTCTTTTAACTTTTTCTTTTTTATAAATTTCATAGTTTTTCAAGCACAAATAAATTACTATGTACGTCCACATAATAACTATTCGCATCAACAATTCATTATACCTCACCATGAACTATTGCTAAGAAATTCTTCTTCTTTAAAATGTCTTCTCGCTTCTATAAAATATGTCCCTCGCGTCAATGACCAGAGGTTGACATGCCATTAAGCAAATAAAAAGAAAAAAAAAAAAGCGAAATATTTTTCATCAAATGGGGTATATATTCTATATCTTTGGTATAAGATGAAATAAGGAATACCAGTATACCATCCAGATAACGAAATACTATGTAACTAAAAGTAAAAATGTCTAAGTGCCAACTAATCACGGCTGAAGAAGGCCGTTGCCTCTCGCCCTGCCCGAAACGCACGGGTCACTCGCCCTCCTTTGTCGTCCCGAGCCAAGGGAAATTGAACCACTACCAGTGGAGAGATTTGGCAGCGGACCCGGGCTCTATATCATTAGAATCACATTACTCCATTGTAATTATCCGAGCTTTGTCCAAGGGGTCTCTCCCTGATTCCATTAGCCACGGCCAATATGCCTCTGCCCCCCTCCCCCTACACTCTACAGAGCTCACTTCTACTATCACCACTCACGTCCGTTCCTACCCCCTCAGCACAACTAAATGAACTCTTCTCTTTTGTTTGCTTAGAGAAATACAACTTCAATGCGTCTTTCGACAAACGAAATTATGAATATTATTTTTTTCCTTTGAAATAACTCTATGCAGAATTGTCACTCAGAATGATAAGAAAAAAATGTATAACTGAACTAGAAAACAGTATAAATTTAAGTATTCCTAAAAATAGTCAATGCTATATTATGTTTCAAATGGTACCCCCCACCTTAATATATCCGTCGTTAGAGATCTTATCAATATTCGATTCTCCATATTCCACATGAAGCTTCCCGATCAACACAATCATTCATCTTGAATCCCTGTCGTCTTGAGAGGAGATGGCCCAGTGACCTCCTAGGCCCATGAGCCCGTAGGGAGTTATGGCACTGGTCATATACTTTCTTCAGTATAGTATTACTCATTTAATCTGGAAACATAGGGGTGTAGTTGCATTTAAATAAATAATAAAAAATACAAAAAAAAACATTAGGAACGTTTGTTGATTATGTACGTTAGTATTGATTGACATTAATTAATGTTTTATTAATTATTATTGTATTTGCTAATGTTACGAGCAAGTCACTTCTTTTAGTGTGTGGCTGATGGTTGCAGTTGATAGTTGTTTTTTTATTGTAAATGACCGCGTGGCTGGTGACCGTTATGTAAAGTCAATAACCGTAACAATCCGTTCTTTAACTATCAGTTCAGATATTTGATATATCCCAAAGTACTCTGACAAAAGTTACTTAGTTAGTTTTCTAGTTTCTGAGAAGTCGGTGTTTTTAATATCTACATTTCATATTAGTTACAGGCGAATCTGCTTAATTTTGTAAGCCAACTTCTAGTATTGTGGCGAAATTACATATATTTATATTTTACAGACGATTTTCTGTCTTATAATTATTAGTAGTTTACTATTAAGTTTTTTTTGACATAATATTTTTTCAGCAGCACTTAATTGACATAAAAATTGATCTAAAACAGCTCCCATTTATAATAATGAAATTTGAAGAAAATAGTGATTTTTTTTAAATCTTTGAATCCCAACTACATCTTCAATACATATGTCCGCAACAAAATATGTCTTAATTTTTTGCTGTTGTTGCTGTCAAATAGATAAAATTTAAATTTGAATTTCTCAAGTTCTTATAATTGTGGAATTATTAATTGAAAATAATAATTCCACAATTATAAGATAAATATATGCTGGAGAAGTATATAGCGTAAAATGTAGGAAGCAAAAAGTTGAAGAAAGGCTCTAAATTTAAAATTACATTCTCAGAATTATATTTCCTACGATTTTAAAAGTTTAGAAAAGTAAATGTTCCAACTATAAGCTATGTAAGTATTCTTTATAATATTTATATTGATAAATATATTGATGAATTAACCTCTTCGGGTTTCTGCTAAACCTTTAACAATATAAAGCCCAAATATTGAATCTATTGGCCAAACGGATTTTAAGGGCGCGTTCTAGGGATTAACCCCACTGAAGGTCCTTTGATAATATGGTTCTGCACAAAAAACATCCCCTCCATAAGGGTGACCTTCCTTGTTGATGGCATCGTCCATCAAACCCCAAGGCTCCTACGGAAACTGAGCGATCACTGGCAGCATACTTTTCTTTGTGTAATCTCTAGTTTCCTGTCATAGGTGCTCTTAGTTAACATTCTGGGGAACATAGCTAAATTTGTATTTTTATTTATATATTTCCTTCATCTTCCTATAATCCTTATTTTATTTTTTAAACACTCTATTCAGAAATTATATTCTGCACAGCCTGCATCTTGCAACGTCCTCTCAAAAATATAATAAATCTGTACAAATAAAATACTAATGTATAACATAAATTAATTTAAATTAAAAAAATATACAAGAAATGTTTAAAAATATAATAATAAAAATTTTAATTAAGGGTGCATTTCGCTTGATGGAGAAGCTGCCTAATGGCAGTACTCCTAAATTACTATTTACAATATTTATAGTTCTTTGTTTTTTTCGTTTTCCTTAATTATTATTATGAAGTGTTGGCAATGAGAAGGTCACGCGGACATTTCCTATTCAGGCAACGTGATGGATAATACTGGATAGATTTTGTGCTAAAAGATTGGGATGCATGGAAAGGTCAGAGTGGCGAGCGTTCTGGACAGAACGTGTCGTTCCCCCTCCACTGATAACGATTGAACTGTTCACTGTCTACAGCACAAATTTATATCATGATTACTCACGTATAATTTAACTGTTACTCCATGGTTTTTAACTAAACAGCGTCAATTTGAGCACTGTCACTTAAACATGGCCTGTCCCAAGTTTAAAAGATTGATGTTAACTAAAACGCTGTCAAAATACTCAGTAATGAGGAGCACACAATGAAGCTGTTCATACAATGGCTGACTAGCGCCGAATATTCCATATTTTAATTGTTGTTATATTAATAAATTAGTTCTTATTTAAACATATGCTTTTAGTTAATTTTTTCTACTTATAATCTATTTCATACTTTGGAAAAGCATATTAATCTGTCTATGCAATACGATAGATGGTTTAAGTACCTATTTAATTTCTTTTTGATTCTTCTTCGGGAATCCATTAGATAACTTTTTTTTTATTGACTAAATTTTCGCCAAGTTTTATTTAGAGGCGAATAAGGAAACTAATTATAGCAAATTATTAATTAAAAGTGATACCCACTTTACACTGTTAAATTATGTAGTAAAGGAAAACTCTAACAAATACTTTAAAAATTTCAACAAAAAGCTCAATTGAATTTTATTTATATAGTACGAGGAAGAAGAGGACCGATTGTCACTATAATGTACCAATTAATAAATGCTTAGATTAAATTGATTAAGTATTTAACTGCTTCCTATTAATCTCCACACTCAATTTATGAGCACTCTTAGCTAGTTTTTCTTAAAGTATAAAATAAAACTACGCAAGAATAAAAATAATTTCCGTGTTTTGCTCTTACAAAAAGATATTTATTGTAAAGTACAGAAATTTAAATTATTTCAATCCTGCGTTGGATAAAAAAATAATATATTTAACAGATTATTCTACAACTGCTTATAAACAAAACAAAGTATTTTTTATTTATTGAATTGATTTTATTTAAGTAACAGCTTTTAAGCAGATTTTTCTCAAGGAATCAAGCTATAAATCTGTGAGTGGGTACTGTCTTTTGAGTTCCTAAGAATGGTAGGTTACGAGAAAATTTTGCTTGTCCAAAGTAATAATTTATTAATTTTATATGTGTACCTCTTAAACTTTCTCAAATTTCTACCTGGAAATACTATAGAAGAAATTTCGCTTTTATAAATCCCTAAGCGGTTTACGGCAGATTTTTACGCCAACCTATCGGCTGACGAGTAAAGGAACATTACAGTTTTTACAAAACAGCCGATTTGTCCGTCTGCACCCCGGTTTTTGGAAGGAAAGACGAAAATTAAACTTTTCACATAACTAAACTGAAATGTTTAGGGTCGCTGAGATGTGACCATAAACCTCCCTCGTAGACCTCACCAGACATCACTATCGCCCTAATGATTACTTACAAGTTACGTCGAAACGTCAGTAATAATAAAATAATTAGCCAACAATTTTGGAGTATTTCATTTTTCCTATCCTGGCCGAAATCCTGATTTCTGCAACATAATACTCGAGGTTTCGTTTTTACAACTGAATCGTAGTGCGAATTCATCAAACTCTAAAAATAATACAACGATAATTTTTTTTAAAAATATTAATTGTATTACCAAATATTCTTTTTGTGTTTTTGTTTAAGGGCAGAGCTATTATTGCAATTATAATTGGCCAAAAATAGTTTATTATATTAATTATTAGGATTGGTTGGTTTCATTTATTCGCTGTAAGTAAATACATTACAAAATATCAATTGAACACGTGAAAGTTGACGTGATTAATTTCTCGAAGTAAGAATATTTTCAAGCCTTTTTACAAGTCAGTCATGTTCCTTGTAGTTGAAAGAATTATTTATGCTGTTTGATTCACTGATTTTTATGAATATGATACTACCTGCCATAAATTTATTCCATTGGAGTCCCTTAAAATTCACTTTACATATGAACAGTTCCAAAACATTAAAACAGTTAGTTGGTGTTTTATTTGTTGGGTTTCAGTCAAGGCAGATACAAATAATACAATTTAAAAACTGTGTATTTTTTAATTTTATTCCAACGTTTTAGCGTTACATTGTAAGCCATCTTAAGGGATGTTGAAATACAATGTTTTGAGAAAAATAAAATAATAATTACTTTTAGCTATGACGATTCTATAATAATGTAAATCATTTAATTTTTCATTTATGTTTTTTTTAGGACTTTCTTTTTCAAAAGCCATGAAGATGGCTTGCAATGTTAGCCAAAACTTTGGCAGATAATTAAAAAATACTATTTTTTAATCTGTATTTTTTGGATCTACCTTGACCAAACGCCAACAAATAAAACATCTACTAATAGTCTAACCTAGCAAAACTCTCCATTTGAAATTAGAACAGTTAAATTATTTGAAGAGGTAAAAAAACTTCATTAAAAGTAATAACAAAATAATAAACTTAGGTAAAATAAAATAAACTTCAGAGTCATGGTAAACAATTAACCAAGTTTAAACTGAACCAAACAAGATAATCACAATTCCAGTTAAATATTTTATGAGCTTAACTTAATAAAATGTTTAATTGGAAAGGACAGAGGTCATTGAAGGCTGTATAAATAGAATGCAGCAAGAGCAATAAAGTGGACCCTATCTACTGTCCGTAGTTTTAATTATTGCCCGGTAGCGAGCGGTTTATCCTCGGACATTGACAGATAAGACAGTAAATGGTCCATTGGTTAGTGTAGGGGTGGTTGGAGGAGGGGCGGCGGGGTGGAGAATGGGGTGGAGGGTGGCAGATAAGCACTCGGAGGGGGTAACACTAAACCCTCTTCTCTCCTCCAGGGTGTGGCTGCGAGCAGAAAGATTTCTATTTCAGATAGAGGTTCAAAGGTCGGCCTACCGGCTAACCCCGGATTAAAACCAACCGCACTCACATCGCTAAGTGACTGTCCCGGGCTTAGTTCGTTTAATTAAACAAACAACTAAGACCGGAAGAAGAAGGTGGAGTCGAAATTGCAATGATTTTCACACTCACAACTTATCTGAACAATTGCCTATCTGAGATAACGCTTAAGGGTCACATGGTCACTCAAAACATATCCAAACCCCTCCTTGCAATATGCTATTTAGGTGGGAGGTTTGTTAACTATCTCAGATACGGGTCTTCCTTGAGACTTCTAAATAATTCGTCCTCATACATTACAATACTTATCGTTAGGATTCTTGTAGCATCGACGACTAGAATGCCATTTAAAAATAAAATAATAAATCACTGCCAAAAACATAACAAAAAAAAACAGATTTAATATAAAAATTCTATGAAAAGAAAATGTCTGTACCTCTTATATTTTTTTCCTTAACGGATACAATTTTCCTGTAAAATCAACCGTTTTTTATTTTATTTACTTCATTTCAAATAAATATTTTCTCAAAAATTAGATGTCTAATGTTCCAATCCGATGAAGAAACTGATAACTACATATGTCGGTTTACGTACAGGAAGGAGACAAATGGTATTGAAAATGGCTTGATAAATTCGTGAATTAATTAAAATGTGCCTAATTTCGTGCAAGGTTAATTCAGCGACTGTCTTGGTGATAAAAATCTTAAAATTTATAAATAGCTTTGACAGCCATTGCAGAAATTCTGACGACCATACTGAGCTGTATTTATATTGGTTCTTGTAATGTATAAAAGAGTCATCTTGATATTACATAGATTTTGTTAGAGTTTTTGGTTAAGGAAATTTTTTATTTAGTGTGCAATTATTGGAATCAGAAGTAGCCTGATTTATGCTCCTTTAGCTAATATTTTGAAATATAGTTTTTTTTTCCTCAGGATTTCACCTACATTACCAAAATTTTTACCACAAATAAAAAATTTTAAACCAAAACTCCTTCCAGTATTTTAATTAAAATGCTAATTATTCGAAATTTAACATTAATTCGAATTGGGTACACTACTGTTAAACAGTTTTAACATTTTCCCCTGTTTTTTCTTTTGGAAAAATAATTTGTAATAGTTAATGTTGTACAATTTCTATAAAATTAGAATTATCAAAAATGCATATTGCATTTAAATTTTTAGCATTGCTGAAGAAACCATCTCCACATTTTAACTTACCCTAAGAGTGGTGGGCATTTAAAAACTATAACATTCTAAGTTTAATAATTATGACTAATATCACAGGCTCAATCTTATATATTGGGCTCAATCTTATATGCGTTTTTTTTATCAAACATCTAGTTTTTAAAATGAAGGGCTTGTATGAGGTTTGTGTAATTTTGGGATACCTTTTGGGAAGATATCTAGACTATGATTTTGTATTATCTTGTTTATATTGAGTATTCTTATTTATTTACGAATATTTAATAATTGTAGAGAATTTGTTGGGGGTTCCTTGACCGAATCCCAACAAATTCTCTACTAATATTCTCCACGGTCAAGAACTCTTCATTTGAACTTTATTTAATTTTTTTTTTCCACAAAACGCACCCGCACACCTTCTAACCCAAGTATGACAGATTAATTTAAACAATAGAACCATATAAAGCTTAAGTTGTTTCAAATTCATATAACTGAAAGTATCTCTGCTATGATTGGGGCAATGGTTTTACGTAAATAGAACTTCAGTGTTTGGAGACAGCTCTCTTGGTGTCCAAGATTACTCGGGATAGGGGTTGATTTAGACGAAACAGTTCGTATCGGCAACCCCCATCCCTTGGATTTTGGTAGATTGAATCTGGAATCTATGGAGTTTGGGGAGTGGCTGAGCCCATACCTGTAATCCAGCTGGATCGAACGAGAGCCCAGTGGGGCATATTCATTCGGCGCTGACTCTTTTGTCCAAGAAGTGTTTGCCAGTATTTCGTTCAGATTGATTGGCCACGTGACTACGGATTATTTACACGTCATCAGTAATAGTCATACGTCATCTGCATGTATCTTCTGCCCATACGTAGAACTTGAACTAAGTAGACTTCTCCAGAACCTCTGCAAACTCTCACCTCTTGAAAGCAGCCGTTACGTCATTGTTCAAGGAGATTTTGAGTCAACCTCTTTGTCTAATTTCAATATAAGTTACTCCCTGAAGTTTTCGAGTAATTCTGTCTCAGTCCATCCAGAGAGATGACGCCTAAGCCATCTTAATTTGTTCAAAAGGAGAGTTTGTTGACCGTAGATATTATTCTAAGATGATTTTAGTTGGGGTTTGGTCAAGGTAGATCCAAAAAACAAAAATTTAAAAAATTTATTTTTTAATAAAGGATTATCTGCCAACGTTTCGGCTTACATTGTGGAAATGTGAACTTAGGGACAGGACGTCCTCTCTCATCTTCATGATAGCCCTGAAGATGGCTTACAATGTATGCCGAAACGTTGGCAGATTATCCTTCATTAAAAAAATAAATTTTTTTTTA
>KZ807287.1:510287-528449 GCA_000696205.2 Oncopeltus fasciatus | reverse complement strand
AAAAAAAAAAAAAAAAAAAAAAAAAAAAAAAAAAAAAAAAAAAAAAAAAAAAAAAAATAAAATAAAAAAAATTACTGTTTTATCAAATTCAAGGACTGTGAATGTTTTAATACTATGTAATATTTACTAATACTTAATAATCTCATTAGAGCATTATTTAAGCTTGTTAAGCTCATGTTCAGCTAAGCATGATCTTAAGCTTTTTAAATTGACTTCATAAAAAAACAAAAAACACACAAAAAAAAAACAGTTTTGTTACTTATTTCAAAGAATAATCATGTTATTGTCCTAAAAATTCTTGTAATTAATAAATTTTTAAGGCATTATTGGAAAAAAAAATTTCATAGCTGCAGAAGCAACTTGTGAAATTATTAAATATTAAGGAGAAAGTGCCTTTCTCCTTTCCTTCCTTTGTGACATTAGTTTGAAAAAAAACAAGAAGTGGAGAAACGACGGAAAGGAAAAAGGGCTCTGAGCGACCTGTAATGGATATCGATGAGTTCCGCAGGAAGCTGTTGAGTCTTATCCACCTGCAAATATTCGAGAACTTGCCAGTAGACTAGTCCCTCAAGAACTTACTCCTCAGCAATCATTAGATTTTTGTGAAAATATATGAAAAACCCTTCTGATATGAGTTCATCATGAATCCCATGTTCCATGTTCCTGATGATTGCTCTATGAACTCTACTGTGAACAACTGGAAAGATTGTACACAAAGTCATCTGAGCATTATTTTGCTTTTATCAACCAAAAATGAGTTTTATTCCTACAAGATAATGCTCGTCCCCACATTTCCCATAATTTAAAAGTTTTAAGAACTTCATGGGTTTGGACTCCTGCTTCAGCCTCCATATTTTCCAGACCTCATACTATCAATTACTACTTGTTTCAACCCATGTTCCATTTTCTTCAAGGGAAAAAAATTGATAGTTTAGATGAAGATGAATTGCTTGCTTTGAATTATGTTCTTAGAATCAGATGTTTTTGTGTTGGGGTTCGGTCAAGGTAGATCCAAAAAAAAACAATTAAAAAATTTCTTCAAATTTTTGGACAGTCAAAAAACTCTCCATTATGGTCTTAGAGTTCTTGACAGACATTCCAAGGATTAAGTATCAGCATGGATTCGAGCTATTGGCTATCAGATGGCTAATGGTGGTAGATAATTTTGACTATATTATGATTATTTAATTGTACTTTACATCAAAGATATAATAATAGAAATATTTGGTTAAAAATAGTCATTTTTTTTATACACAACAGTTACATTGATAGTAAGTATCAATATTTACTAATCAATGATTATTTTGCTTTACTAATTTCACTTCTTATATTGCTGCCTCTTCAGGAGTTTATATAATTTAAAGAAAAACAAAAAAACAAAAACAAAAAAAAAACAGTATTTAAAGGTTAAAGTGGAACCTTCCACCATCAAGGCTATGTCAAAACTATTTTGAAATCCATGTTGTCAAGGAGGGCAAAGAATACACTATTCTAAATATAGTCTCTGTCTAGGAAAGTCCTTGCCACCCAGATACAACAGCATTTTAGGAAATAATGAACAATAAAAGCCTTAGAAGTTTTAGAGTGGCAGATTATTTATTATTATGTTTATTATTATCATTCTTGTACCTTGAGGGGGCGGGAGAACAGGAAGGTTAGCAAATTGTGGGAGGTAAGCTACCATCTTCTTAGAGGGCATGGCAGAGTCAAAAGATTTGGGAGTCAAAATATAGAGGGGAACCCCCGTGGTTGGCTAAAATATTCAATTGAATTTAAAGAAAATCAAGGGAAAATAACAAGAATAAGCCAGAGAAAAATTAGGGTTAAACAGTCTTAAATAGTTTTCTTCTAAAATTATGCTTGTCAAATTTTTTTTTTTTACTACTACATACTCTTTAATTTGGTTATATTTTATAAAGATATTCTGATAATGGGCTTTTAAGTTTATTTTAAGTAAAAATTAAATTATTACTAACAGAATATGTTATATTTTCTTTTAGGTAACTGACCATTTACCAAATGTTAGAGAATGGGTCAAATGTTGTGGGCTAATCCAGTGGATGATAATTCTTTCATTTGTATTTGCACATTCATGCATATTGTTTTTAGTCCAAGTTCCTGGTTGTCCTCCTGGATATATTGGTCCTGGAGGTTTACATATGAACAGTACTGCTGAAAATTGCACTGGCGGAGCAAGCCGCTACTTAGATGATCTTATATTTACTCCTCAACATATGTACAATGCTACCAAAAGCAAATTTTATCAATTGTACAGAGTGGGAGTTCCATTTGATCCGGAAGGTAAAGCCAAAATTAGTTTTATTTAAATTTCTATTATTTTAATGAATTTAATAATATTAGTTGCTAGAATTGTGGATAACTCAAAGATTTATTGAAAAAGTTTGAATAAATCTTTGATTTTGAAAAAAAGGAAATTGACCCATTCTAGAGAAAACTGTTGCAAATTTATCTAATGATTAAAGAATTTATAAAAATTTTAAAAACCACTCCATGAGGTATTTATTTTTCTATTTTGAAAATTTAAAAGAAATTTTCACACAATTTTTAGAAGTTTTCTACTTCAGTTCTATCATTAACTGATAACACTGCACAACAAAAAAAATTTTTTGAATGTTTCCTACACTAAATTAGTCTATTTCTACTAATTTTGGGGTGATAAAAACGAAAATAACATTGAAAATTTTTTATTAGCTCTGGTTTTTGAGATATACAGCACTTAATCTTAAAGAGTAGTTATACTATACGTGAAAAGTGAAAGTACAAAAAACAATATTGTTATGTTTCTTTTAGAATATTTTAAGTACAAAATTGATAAAAAAAAACATTATTCTTAGTGTTTTGACAAATAAAAGAGGTTTGTACCACCAAATTTCAATTAAGTCAATCCGATGTATTGTAAGATCGCTGTCGTTTAGCTTGTCTTTTATAAAACACTTCTGGAGCATCCTGTACTGAGCTGTCTGTACTGAGATATTTTCACATCATGTTTTAGAAGATTCCACTGTTGTAGTCTTGACCCTAACAGCTCAGCCTTTTCCTTAGACAAGCCAAGATCTCTTATAAGGTCACTCAACTCTGCTTGACTAATTCTGTGCGGATCACTAGACCTATCGCTTACATCAAAATCAGGGTCATAGGATGTAGAAGGATGGGTTGCTTCTTGTAAACAGACTTCATCACTTTCCTCTAAAATTTCATAGTTTTGGGGTGGAGAAGGGACTGGCAAATTGTCTGAGTGTGGTACAGGCCGAAGAGCAGATGGGAGATTAGGGTATTTCACCGTTCCTCTTTTCTTCATAGATAAACCTTGCTTAATGGGAGGAGTTAAGCAGAAATAACAGTCGTCTGTATGATTGGTAGGCTCACGCCAAACCATAGGTACTGCAAAAGCCATTGCCCGCTTGTTATTTTTCAGCCACTCTCGCAATATGACGGAACAAGAATTACAACATATATGAGGAGCCCATGATTTATCTTGGTCCCCAACTTTTACACCAAAATAATGTTCATAGGCAGTCTTAATGATAGGTGACATTTTACGTTTCTGAGCCTTAAATGTTATTTCACCACATATATAGCAAAAGCTATCGACAGAATTCACACACTTTCGAGGCATTTCAGATCAGCACTTAAATTAATTTAAAAATCAACTTCACACGATAATTTCAATAGCAACCACGTGCGTACAATTGACAAACTCGCAAAGGTTATGTTTACTACTTATGAACAGCTGATGAGAGGGGTGTTATGTAAACAAACATGTGTACCAACTGTTGGTGATGAAATATTTCATTTGTTGAAAACTCAATATATATATAATAGAATGATACTATGTCTTGAAAACAAGAGCTAATATATAATTTTTATGGTCATTTTCGGTTTTAACACGTGGAAATACATTAAAATCAGCTAATTTCAACCCCAAAACAAAAACTTTGTTGTTCAGTGTAATATGCCTTAGAAAACTGTTAATATTAGAAAAACAGTTATGTTGGCTTAATTAATGATAGATTTAATGGAAGCTATAGAAAGTTTTTGGTTATTAAAATATGGGGAAAAGTGTTGAATGAAGGAGAGGCAAGGGCCCCCCCATGCAAAATGAATATTTGAATAATTAATATAGGAAATTCTATTTTGAGCTTTATCTTACCACTTCTGAGAAACTTTTTTCTTTATTAGATTCATTAGTGAAATTTAATTTCCTTTTCAGGTTTACTAGGGTCACTGACAACATCCTTCAATGTTTTCCTGGGAGTCTGTGCAGTACGGCTTTATATGACCAGTAGAAATCCTAACAGATTAATATGCAAATGGAATACCTTAGGAATTATTTGTGTAAATGATTTCCCTAATTGATTTTCTACTTTCTAAATGCTTGATTTAATTTATAAAACCAATGCAGTGGTTAATTATTATCAAATTAGGAAAGAGTTTAAGATTATATCTTTTATAGTATAATAAAAACTTTTAAAAGGCTTTAAATTATGCTTATGGAAGATGAAGATAGACTACTCTTCCCATTTTATCTTCCAAATCACTATGCTGGCCTTTGTCATTCCTAGTGTTATGTGTACATAATAACCATTTATTTTCTTTAACATAAATTACACATAGACTTGCTTGAAATATTGATTTTTATTCAATGATTTTTAAAAATTATAAAGTACTTCTATTCTGATCTGGCTTGATTTTAAGAAAGTTTGAAAGAGATGTATAATCTTTTATAATAAAAAATTGTACTATATCAAAGGAAATTTATGGCTTGAAATGCTTAAAGTTTAAACAGTGTTAAATAGTAGTGATAACACAATGTACATGTACCTTAATTTCCATACCAATGCCACTAATGCTTCGATTTCCCAAATTCTATACAGCTTTTTAAAACTTTCCAATTAATGACTAATTTGAATTTCATTAAATTTTTTATGAGGCAACATATTATTAAATCCAGATGATTTTATACTTAAGCATATTATGTTAGATATTTATGTGATTATTTTTTTTCTAAAATATTACTTGCTTTATTATATTGTAAAATTCATTTTAATTAGTAATATTAATATGGATGAAAATATGTGTGTGAAGTATTTGGGAAAAATTATACATGAGAAAATTAAGAGCTATTATATCTAAACAAAAATTCCTTGAGTTCTGAATAGGATGCTTTGGATTATTTGAAGTGTGGATGAAAGAATAATTTTTAATTTGAACACAAAAATTGTTTTTAAACAATTTAATTTTTAAATATTATCAAAAACTCAGTGCAATGAAAGCTTCATAAAATTTTGCAAAAAGTAAGCATACATACAATAAAATTTTTTTTATTTTTTGAGAAACTAAGACTGTAAGAAAAAAAAAAAGCCTTTAGGAAGGAACTAAATTTAAAATTGTTCGTTTCCTTATTAATAGTCATACAAAAGAGACTATATAACATAATATATGTACAGCATTGCTTTAGGAGAGTAAAATGTAATTTTCTTGGATATGTGGTAATATTTGACTCGTGTAGTTCACTCTTGTATTTACAGCCACTTAGAAATTTCTTTCTCAAAGCTGTCTGGATAACAGGATGTTATTTTTTCATCTCGCACAGTATTACATCACTGAATTTAAGATTGATCCTCAATATTAATTAAGTCTATTATATTTAGTAGTATATTATTTGTGACTGATTACCATCCATCTCAAATATTCATTAACAATTTATCATCAGTCTCAAGTTCTGTAACATTTAAACTAATACTTTATATTCATTAAAAAAAAAAATCTGGCAAAATCCACACACACTCAATCTCTTCTTGCCTTAGTCATAAACTTTGATTTTTATTTTAATAATTAAAAAAATAGAAAATAGTATTCAATAAATGATTAACTTTCTAATGGAATATTTTAAATCATGTTGGCTTCCAACAATTAGTGATGCACTCATTCTTTTATTACACATATTTTATTATAAAGTGCCTGAAGGTTTAGTGGCCACAAAGTGTAAATTTAGATTTTATACTTTCATATATTAACTTAGACTTAAGTTAATATGTCCAAAAACTTTTTTTTTTTTTAATTATGCTAAGAAATTAACCAGGATTTCGGCCAGGATCAGAAAAATAAAATACTCCAAAACTGTTTGGTAATTATTTTATTATTGCCAACGTTTTAACTTAACTAGTAAGTCATCATTGCTCTGATAATAATGTCTGGAGAGATCTTCGAGGGAGGAGAATGGTCACATCTCAGAGAGTAGAACTAAACTGAATAATAAAATTCTATTATGAATAATAACTAAACTGAATAAATAACTGTGCAGCTTAGTTCTGCACTCTGAGATGTGTGACCCTAAACCACCCTCAGAGATTTCACCTGACATTATTATCAGGGTGAAGAGGACTTACTGAGTTGAAATGTCGGCAATAAATAATAAAATAAAATAATAAAATAATTACTCAACAATTTTATTTTATTTTTCTGATCCTGGCCAAAACCCTGACTGATTTCCCCAGCTTAATATTCGACAGCCAATGAACCTCCAATCTTTTTAAATAATAATTGAGAACTATTAATATATTATACAACCAGTCCAATTATGAGAAGTGTTAAAATTCATACTATTTTTTTTTGAAGGTGTTATTTATCAAAATGTTGTTTCTGATGGATGCTCTGTGAATACTGAACACCACTGGAAATAATGTGTGGGAGCTTGTTTGAGTATTACCCTACTTTAATCAACCAAAAATAAGTTTTATCCCAGAAAAATAATTCTCTTCCTCATACTTCCCATCGAGCCTAAGAAAGGTTAAAGAACTTCATGGGATCGAACTCCAACCTCATCTACCGTTTAGTCCATACCTCATACCATTGGATTACTTCTTGTTTTGACCCATGGCCCATTTTCTTTTAGGGGAAAAATTTGATAATTTTGTGGGAGTTGAAATTGTTGTCGAAGAGTTCTTTGACAGCCATTTTCCAAGGAATTGGGATCTAGTGATTGGCTTGCTGGCTAATGACAGTAGATAACAATGGACTATTTTTTAAGTATTAATTGTACTTTATATCAAAGATATAACAATACAAATATTTGTTTAAAATACAATAATTTTTTTTATACACCTCTTTAATTTACTTCCACTCTTCCTCTTCTTATCAACTTCATCAAGAGTTAGTTTTAATGAGCTTAACTTTTCTCCTTAGTGTCCTTTTCAACTTTTTTTAAATCAAATTAGTCATTAGCTTTTGTTTATTCCCATAGTTAATGAATTATAAAAGGTCTGAGCAGTTTGTTCAGGAAATTTATTTTGTTTATTGTACATAAATTGTTGTTTTAATTATAAAATTTTCTACAAATCTATAACTTGGGAAGGGCTAGAGTGGAAATAATATGAAAAATAAAATAATTGAAATAATAAGAGAAATAAATTGGTATAAGAATTTTTATAAAATGTTAATTATTAAAATCATAGGTGTAAAACTGAATTAAATAATTTTTCAAATCTAGACTTCACACATTATGTTCCCTGGCAATCTCCTTTGTGGCTGAAGTCATCTGTGCCTCTGTTTAGGCAACCAGTAAGTCCCTATTCAGCAGCCTTGGAATTTGGAATAGTGACACAATATTGTGCTTGTACTAATTGGTCCTTTCAACCTCTAGTTGCACTATATTTAGGAGGGACCTCCAGGTTTCCCAGTCTGAGATCTGTATATGATCATAATTTTCTGAAGATTTTCACATTCGCCACAATTATTAGTGAAAGTTCTTATTTTAGTAAATCTTTTTCAAGAAGCATTTTCATAAAAATATTTTTATGGCAGTTTTATTTGCACAAAAAATTTTTTAATCTTGAGTAAATTTTCATTTATAATCTAGATGCTATGAAAATATAACACACACACACACACCCATGAGTTAAATATGATTTTATATATAGTTAAAATGTTTCTTGGTTTATTTTTAGGGTTTGGTTGCTGGCTTTCTTTGTAATTGGTCCAAGGAAAGTGGTGTAATTCCTATTAATAAAAGACTTTGGTCAGTGTCGTATGCTCTTGTCAATGGGAGTATAAGCTTTTTCACTATCAGCATACTTTACTTTTTAATTGACTGTAAAAAAATTTGGAATGGTTCGCCATTCAAAGAAGTTGGTGAGGTGCTTTTGTTCTATTTCCTTTTTAATTTTCTTTTTATGAGTAAATTGTGTTAATTAAATTTTTTTTTTTTTTTAGGGAAAAATCCTCTCCTTATCTATATCGGTCATGAATTGCTTCGAAACACCTTTCCTTGGAATGTGGCTCCTATAGATATGTCAGATCACACAGAAATCCTTCTTGTTAATACATGGTCTACAATCCTTTGGATATTAATAGCTATTCTTCTTGATAAAAATAATATTTTATTAGCTATTTAATATTGAAGACTGATTATTTTGGGTGTTTTTTAATAATTTTTTCTAATAAATCTATTAGTTTTACTTAATTAATTCGTTTCTCTGTATAAGTTACAAATTTTCATTCAATGTATATTTCTTGTACAATAAACATGTTTCTAATCCATGCTGGTATGCTGTTATGATTGACTACACATAGAACTAATGGAACAAAGTAGGCAAAGGCATAGGAGAATCGATAGGAATCCATAGAAAGATATATCAAATTTGTATATGATTGCATTACATATCCAACATTCTTCCTTAATTTTATAAAAAAAATTAAACNATAGCAGGAGATCCAGGTTCGAGTCCTGGCTGGGACAGTTAGATTTTTTATTCTGTTCCCATGCACTAAAAATGGTTAAAATTTATTTGGGATTAAATACCACAAAAAAATTATATAAAATTTTATATTAATGTGTGATTTGATTTTGTCTTAATAACACGAAGAGTGAAAGAATATAATATATTCCATGTATTATTAATAATATGGAACCATTTCTTCTGTAGACCGGTACTTAAAGATTACTTATTTCTTCTATAAAGCTTCTGTCACAAAATTATATCTAATATCAATGTGTTTAGTCTTGCGATGACAATTTTAGAGCCCCTTTGTTGTTGTTCCTAAATATAGTGAGGGTTTTGTCAATGGGAATGTTTGTTAAACATTAATTCCCCCTCCTTTAAACTCAGTAAATTCCCAATCTCTTCCCTAAAAGCACTCAGCAATAATACCTCTTATGACATAGTTTGGGAAAATTATTAATATAAAAATTCCCTTTCTAAAAAATTTAATCCTATCTCTCAAAATACCTAACAATTTTATCCTTATATCCTTAGATATCTCCAGCCCCTTCACGAATATTCCCATTAACAAAACCCTTACATATTTAGGAACAACTGGCTCATAATTGAACCACGCACAACTTTACCACTAGATTCTTACCTATAGACTCACTGTGTGCTGCAATTCCGGTTCCCTACTCTTCCATAACAAATTTTACTAACAGATATCTGGACTGGCCATAGGAAATTGCTTTGCCCCCTACATAGCTAATATCACAATGAATGATCTACTGGACTCAGTTCTTCCCTCTTTCCTGAATGGCATCTTTTTGATAAAAAAATAAGTAGACGATCTCTTATTAATACTCAATCGAGACTAAGTACCCGAAATCCTCAATTCCTTAAACTCACCATCTCCGCTTAAAATTTATGATAAAATTAGAGCTAATAACGACTCCCATTTCTTGACTTACTTCTAATCAGAAACCGAGACAACTCTATACTTACTGACTGGTACACTAAACCTATATAAACCTCTTACATTTTAACTCCTCACACCCATCATAAAAAAATAAATGTTGCAAAAAACCTCATTTCCAGAACCATTAACCTCTCCAAAAATATATTCCATGACAAAAATATTAAACGCATAGCAGATATTTTTATAAATAATGGCTTTCCACGATACCATAATTTACAGACTTATTAATAAATTTTATGATTCTCCTTCCACTTCTCACTCCACTCTAATTCCACCTATTGACATTCCAATGTTCCATTTCCTACCCTATATTCCCACTCCAAAAAAATCAATCAATAAATCTCTAATTAATACTTTTCCCAAACTACGCTTAGTCTTCTCCAACAATAATAAACTGCAAAACTTATGCACGAAACTGAAAGACCTCATCCCCCATACTGACAGATATAACGTCATGTACAAAATCCCCTGTGCCACTGAAAATTGTACAGCTGCCTACATAGAACAAACAAAGAACCCAATAAAAAGAAAAATAATCAACCATCAACATGACATTAATACTGCTCTTTCAAAACATTCTACTACTGACAAACATACTTTCCACTTTGACAAATTCACACTAATGGCGACTGAACCCAAACCTGAGGGGAGAAATGACTTTTAGCTGAGTCTATATACATTTAGAACGAAACCCAATCAATGATGAAACAGACAGAATATATTTCTTCCACGTATGTAATATTTTTCACATCTTAAAACAGAACATACAGTGATATTTTCAGGAACCTCTAGTCATCTAATCCCTCTTATCCTTACCTCCCTCCTACATTCATTTCCTTTCCCTTTCCATAACTCTCAAATAAATTTTAAAAAACTGATCATTCATGATGTAGACTCTGTTGAGCAGGAATCTCTCCCCCTCTCCATATTTGGTATGTTACTAACGAAATATTAGAAATAATTTTTTTTTCTCTCTCCAATATGTTCAGTATCCAGTTTTTATGCATTTTATATTGTTGATTACACACAGTTTTATATTTTCACTTATTTATTAATTTGTAAGATTATGATGTATAGACATGTTTCCTTATTATTTTTATATTATATTTTTTTCGTATTGAACCCTAATGAANTACTCCAAAACTGTTTGGTAATTATTTTATTATTGCCAACGTTTTAACTTAACTAGTAAGTCATCATTGCTCTGATAATAATGTCTGGAGAGATCTTCGAGGGAGGAGAATGGTCACATCTCAGAGAGTAGAACTAAACTGAATAATAAAATTCTATTATGAATAATAACTAAACTGAATAAATAACTGTGCAGCTTAGTTCTGCACTCTGAGATGTGTGACCCTAAACCACCCTCAGAGATTTCACCAGACATTATTATCAGGGTGAAGAGGACTTACTGAGTTGAAATGTCGGCAATAAATAATAAAATTACAGAAATATAGTTAATTAAAAACGTTGGATAATCCTCTCTTAGTAAAACTTGATGGTCAACAAATTTACCTTTAAATACCTGTGTATAGGTGTTGAGTTTCATTACTCTGAACTGAATGTTACCCACTAAATAGAACAATTTTTTTATTATTTACATATGACATTGCAGGCAATCCTCGATTTTCCTTTATAACTAACATAGCCTTCTGTTTTGCATTTAAAAACTACATGCGGAATTTAATATNCTGAGTTCTGCTCTGCACTCTGAGAAGTGACAATTAACCTCCCTCGAATATCTCTCCAAGTATCACTAACGCCCTGATGATGATTATAGTCAAAGCTGTAGCTCTAGTCAAAACGTCGGCAATAAGAAAATAACTATTCAAAAATTTTGGACTATTTTATTTTTCTCCTCCTGGCCGAAACCCTAAGTAATATTTCCAGCATTGAATATTAAAGAATAATCCGTATTAAAATAGAATAAATAAATAAAAATATGACATGAAATAACGTAAGAATTTGCTAAGCTTAGTGTAATATATATATATAATGAAACACTCGTTGCGATGTGTAGCAATCATGAACAGGTGGGATAGAGAGTGCAGTGCACACAAAAAAAAAAAATCCCACAAGGAGTAAAATTTTTGGGGATCTCCAACCTTCATCAGTGAGAAGACTTCTTACTGACGATGGGCGAGAGATCCCCAAATGTTTTGCTCCTTGTGATTTTTTTCTTTCTGTGTGTGCACTGCACTCTCTATCCCACCTGTTCTTGATTGCTCTCTCTCTCTCTCTCCATACCACAAGGAGCAAAATATTTGGGGATCTCTCGCCCATTGTCAGTAAGAAGTCTTCTCACTGATGAAGGTCGGAGATCCCCAAAAATTTTACTCCTTGTGGGATTTTTTCTTTTTGTGTGCACTGCACTCTCTATCCCACCTGTTTTTGATTGCTACATATTGCAGCCGCAAATGTTTCATTTTATACTTATACTTTATATTTATATATATATAACGTATAAGTAACTCGCATATACATTGTTATGAATGCAATAACTTGAATTTAAGACCCATTCAACTATCTTTAAAAAAATCCTTCAAAACCTTCATGTTATTTATTTTCAGTTATATTTATTTAAAATCAGTTAAAGATATAAGATTAAAATTAACTAAGTTAGCATTGCGTTATTTTCATTGAACTATTTATTTGTTCGTGTTGAATGTCATATGCCATTAAAACTTCTTCAATTAATTAACTTGAACCCTGTATTATGCAATCGAATAATTTTTACTTTCTGTAATTCTAAGGAATTTGTAAAAAATAGCCTAAAAATTATTATTTCTTAACAAAATAAAATCATAAAAGAGACATTAATATAAATGAATAAACAAAAATATTTTTAAAGAAAATTTATAGATTAATAGTAAACTTATCTACTACCCTGTAATATTGCAGACAAAATTATATTTGAAAATAAAATATAAATTTATTAATGTCAAATAATAATTTTAAGATTCACCTATACTTCCTAATCAATTATTTTTCTATGTAAGTGATAATTGTAAAGTATCTTAAAAAATCATAAATTTATTAATGGTCCCTTATACTTGTATTTAAGGATGTTGAAAGCTAATGGCCCTTACACCCCTTGGTAAATGGAAGTTAATGCAGACCTTTTTGTCTCACAGTTACATTTTATTTCAGAATAGTAAAGTTTTATACCGCAATCATAGTTTTTAAAGAGAATGGCAATTATTTTATAGTACCCTTAATATGGGTCAACCAAAGTTCTAAGCCACTTAAAGAAGATAGATTTTTCTTATATATATGTGTGTATATGTATAAAATAGAGGTTGATTTCCTTTAAAGAACCCTTAAAGCATTGTTTGACGAATATGATATTAATCAAAATGCAGTAGAACACTTTATAAAATTTACACTTTCAACAAATCATATTATAAAACTTTCGTATTTTATAGGGTTTTAATATTTGGCTTGAAATATAGAGAACACAGCTGTAGAAAAGGTAAGTTCTGAAATTTTATTGCAAAAATATTATATATTGAAAAGCTAAGAATTGCAGTGTTACACAGGAACTATCAGCATCTACTTTCACTTTGGGATCAAAAGAAACATTTTCTGTTACAGTTGAACTTGAAAACCTGTTAGATTTTGAGTAAAACTTTTAGTTTGCTTAATTATAGTATACTTTAGGAAACAATCAATTATTCAATATATCTTTAAAAAATCTTAATTAAATTGCAAGAATGAAATAATACTAATAGAGGGGACCGACCTAATAGAAGTGAATTCTTGGAGCCAGAGGGAGGTGAACAATAGGAATTTAAGTGATGACGCTTTCATTATCTACTACTAATGAGGCTTAGTTCAGTTGTGTCCTTTAGGTTTGTGCCAACAAATAATAATTTTTCCAATTAAGTCTATTGAACTTCTCAGATGTAAAACTTGTAGTTCTACCTCAATAGCAGAAGGCCAGATAAGAAGAGGTCATTTATCATCAGATCCACTCATCTCTCTTATCTAAGGACTTAAAGCAAACAATCTATCTTGCTGAGTAATAGATTTTGCCATATAATTTAAACAAATAAGTTTGAATGCATTTTTAGCACTTTATGTCACATGATATAAAAATGAAAGTCATGGCATGTTCCAAAAAAAAAAAAAAAAAAATTTATAGAGGAGGATCATCCTAATAGAGAATAATTTTATTACTAGAATACATTTTTCTTAACCTTTTAGGATTTTTTTTTTCTGCTATTAGATTTGTATACCTAATAACAAATTTGTTAAGAGGGTGTTTATATTTTAGGAATTCTCCACTATTTATACATCAAGTTCTTATTTCCATATTACGTTTTCCCAGAGGGGAATTTTGAACCTTAATCAAAAATGTGATGACAAGATTATATTAGAATCTTTGAACCATTTATAGACAATTTTAACGGTATTAAAAATGGTTTTGTCAAATACGTAAGAGCTTTAAATTTTTGCTTAGTTTTAGCCACCCGGTAATTTTCGATGTCTTCTTGTGAGATGGTACAGAATCTTTTTTATTTTACCATCTTTAAAGCAGTGCTCCCTTTCATAGTTAATCTGACAAACGTATTAGAATGAAATGATTGGAATTATTCATTTACATTTATTTTACCCTCCCCTTTTCTTTCTAAATGTGATTACGACCAGGCCATTTTATCCTATAATAAAAATGTTATTAACAATTCGAGGAGAGAAAGTTAGGATCGTCATAGTTGAGAACATATTACATTCGTTGCGAGACACATCTTGGACTTGATTGATGCTTTTTAAGTTGAGAACAAACAATTTTTATTAGAAAGATTAACTAAAAAAATATTACGTCAACGAATATATTAAGAAAGTAATTTTCAGGGGAGTAGCGATAATCAAATAGTATTAAATTTGAAATGAGGGGGGCGTATTCAACAAGCTTAATCTAATTAGTAAATAGTTAAACTCATTTAATGTGAGATTTCATGTATAGCTTATCATTTGTCAAGTGATAACTGACAGCCAATTTAAAATTCTGAGTAGAGAAAGTAGGGTATAGAAGTGTGATTCTTGATGGTTCCGCCAAAACAATCACCAACCTGATCTGTGGCTCACTCCCCACCCTGTCTGTGATCAGTTCTTATTAAGGATTAGGTGGCTCGTAGTTGTTTGTTTTCTTGAAAATTCGGGACTGTCTGTGTTATTTATTTTCCTATAACTTATTCGCTGCTCGTTTGTGATTTTAGAAATGCATTTTTTAAAGTCTTTGTCTCTCAAGTTCGCACAACATTGAATAAAACATTTCACCAGACATGTATCAATCTAATAACTTTCTGAACTTCGTTCTGCACCTATTTAGAAGACTAGATCCTATTTTCTATGTGAGTTCTAAAACATTTAAATGGCTCTTGAAGAATGTACTAAATTAAGATTCGTAAAAACATAACCTAATCATTGAATAAAGGTTCTAATGCTATCAATATTTTGAATATTGTATTGTCTATTTTTAAAAATTGCTTTGTACTGTATTACACTTAAAAAGTCAGCAGTTGTACATTCTGTCATATATTTTTATTGATTTTTAATTTATCCACCTTTTAGCTGATAAGAACCTGATATAAGTTATTTCTTTAATCATGGATGGTGCACACTGCACTGCAAGCCCAGAAGAAGAAACTTGTCAATCTACTGCATTTACAGTTACCTTTGAGTCAGCCAAAACTGCCAATAATAAGTTTATTAAACGTCATATCAGGAATTTATCTTTACCAGTCGTTAAAGTTTATGATAATAAGGTATGTTCATATTGAATTTCATTTATTTGTTACCAATTTTTTTATCTGAATTAGTTATCACATTCAGTTTTTAACCTAATAATTCATAAGTGATCCATATATTTGATCAAATGTTGTGAAACTGTGTGTCAACATTTAGTACTTGCTAATATTATTAGATTGGTCATGGCTGCCAAATTTGTTGGCTAGTCTAGTCTTATTTTAGATCTTAGAAAATACAATATTTGTATGTTGTTAACTGATTATTCTGACATTCATATAATAATTGATAATTATAATGAGATATAATGATTTATAAATATTATAGTTTACTATTTTAAAATGTAAATGTTTCCATATGAATTATTCATGCTTGCTAAAATTGTTTGTTCCTGATTACTCATATAAGATCATTGATGGTATCTACTGTCTACTTTATATATCTTTTAGGTGATTGACCAAACTGTTAATGGAAATGAAAAAAATAAGAAACCTGGAAACCATTCTGAAGGTTATTTCTCGAGTGATCCTGAAGATGAACATGGTAACCAGAAAACTGCCTTTAGGAAGCATGAGAACTCTCCAACTAAAGGTAAGTTGTGACAATATTGGTTGTGTTCCATCAGTCATCTCAAAAATATCGGCTGATTATTACTAATTTACTTAAAAATTAATGATGGATTCTTATTAGTAATAGTTATAGAAAAACCTTGATAGATCTCCACCATACTTAAAACACTCTCTTCTAAAAGAAAAAAAAAATACATTATTGCTGCATATTTCTTTGGCTTTAGCACTTTTATTTTTTTGGTATAAGTTATTTATGACAAATATTATTTATGTTGTGACTTTTGTTGGGGGGGGGGGTTGGAAGGTTACTATCAGTTTTCATCTGTCAGACTTTCAACACTTTAATATAAGGGAAGTGATGAAATGTCTCTATTGCAACCAATACTTAAAGAGTTGGACTTATTATAGTTTAATTTATTTTTTTCTCTTTAAAATCAAAAGATAAATAGAAATAAAATTTTTGACATTTATTGCCCCCTTCTCTTTGACCTTTGTTTCTTAATGTAATAAATATTCTTTTAATCCATAACTGACAGTGATGAGGTCAATATTTTTTAATTTAATATTTTATGGAAATCTGACAATCATCAGTGTAACAAAAGAAAGTTTTGATTTTGATCTTTTTTTGAAAAGATTAGACCTTGTAGAGTACTGAATTAGAATATTAACATTTAAATTTCCTATTTATTTAAAACTATAATTTAAGTTCTTTCTTTTTTCTTTTATTACTGCTGAACATATGTTTTTTCTTCTTAATATAAAAAAAGCAAGAAAATTAAAAACACTCTAGTCTCACACATGTAATGCCATAAAAGTTCTTATAGTTTTTTTGTATTATTTTTTGTATTTAAGAAAATGATTCCCCCCCCCCCCAACTTAAATGTCACCCTTAACTCCTTTGAAAGCTTTTATTAATGATGCCTGGATTAATTAGTTTTATTACAAGTTGGTGAATGATTTAAAGCTCAAATGCTTTATATAATTTGATTTATATGCTGTTTGTTAAGTTTTAACTCATTAAATTGCTTTTTATTGCACACACTTATACAATAGAGTATTACATAAAAATATATTACATTTTATATTAACAATTTTTAGTGCAAGAGAACAGAATTAAAAAATCTAACTGTCCCAGCCAGGACTCGAACCTGGGTCTCCTGCTTTCCGAGCCAGTGCGTTTCCATTTACGTTATCGAGACAAGTCTGATAAGTTATTAAATTCTCCGCACTATGGAAACGTACCGGCCCGGAAAGCAGGAGATCCAGGTTCGAGTCCTGGCTGGGACAGTTAGATTTTTTATTCTGTTCCCATGCACTAAAAATGGTTAAAATTTATTTTGGGATTAAATCCACAAAAAAATTATATAAAATTTTATATTAATGTGTGATTTGATTTTGTCTTAATAACACGAAGAGTGAAAGCTTTTAACAATGTGTATGTTGAACATGATAATTGTCTTTAAGTGTTTGCTTGATAGATTATTTTATTGGATATGGAAAAAATAAAAAGGGAAATTTAAAAGGAATTAAATGTAGAACATTTGCTTGGCTGGTGGTATAATAGCTTTTCTTGGTTATTTTATTTTTTAAATAAACAATTTTCAATCACCTGAGATTTCTAGGTTATGTTTTTTAAAACTAGTTTCTTCAGTATTTCAAATTTAGTAGACTGTTAAATAAATTTCATTGGAAGTCTTTTTGTATCTAAAATCAGTTAAGCCAATTTTCCAATATTAAGTAAATTAATTTCTGTAATTTTAGATTATGGTTTTTATTCATGATTTTCTGTTGTAATAATCGTAAGCAATAAATATTTTCTTACCTGTTGTTACATTTTTCATAACACATTTTTCGGTTGTCATCTGAATTTATGATAATCCTATAACAGTCTGGAGTTCAGCTTCTTTTTTATTCAATTAGCTCATCCTTTGAAATTATTCAATTATATGTATTTCATTTTAAAACAACCAAAGAATTTATTATGCTAGTTTTATGCAAAATATGGTGTTGAAATTTTTTTTTTTCCAATTGTAACATAAAAATACTGAAATGATAATTTAATTATATTTAATGACATGAAAAGTAAGATCTTATTATAAAATATTTATCTGGAAACCCTTACACATATTCTTATTATTAATAT
>KZ807287.1:481355-503282 GCA_000696205.2 Oncopeltus fasciatus | reverse complement strand
AATAGGATATTTATTTTCTGCTCATATATATTTATTCCATTTTTTTTCTTTTGTTAATTTTATATTATGATTCAAAATCAAGTTGTAGAGTAAAATACAACCTGTAAATAAATTCTGTAAATAAATAATAAAAATTGTATTTGTAGATGTGAGAAAAATTCTGAAAAATTCTTCTTGACTATTTAATGTTAAAACATCTATTTTATCCTTTTCTATAAATTCTCTTAATTTTAACTGTTATGACAACTTTTATCTTAGCTTATATTATTCAAGGTACTTTATCCATTCACAAGATAAATTATTATTTTTATTTTTATTGTAAGAAAATCATGTTAATCATTATAAATACAGTAGAACTTCTCTATATCAAACTTCTATATATCGAAAATCGCCTAACTCATTATATAGAAAAACTGTTTCTTTATATCGAAAAAATATTCTGTATATTGAACATTTTTGACCTAGTGAAATAGTGCGAGCAAACAGCTCTACCCCCAAAAAAATTATGGTTTAAATGTAAATGATAAATGACCTGCCGGATTGTTAATCACAGGGCATTCTTTAAATCACAGATTCCCTCCAGTCGAGCTGTCACCTCAGTCTGTAACCTCCCTCTGCTTGGGCCGTTTCGCTGAATGCCAGCTTGTCAATTTATTATTGTCAGTCCGGTAATCTATTCGGCCTTTTGTCAGTGCGAACATCAGTTTGTTAGAGCGTCCCTTCGTTTGTCATTACGGGTGCAATGATAAAATGTAAGTCATTGTTTATTGCAGAAAAGCTTTACCTTTTGAAAGATGCTGAAAATGGAATACGGAATAAAGATCTTGCTCAGAAGTTCGGCATTCCAACTTCTACCGTATCTACAATTTTGAAAAACTGTGAAAGTGTGTCTAAATCAGGTGATTTTGTTGGGGCTGAAAGGAAATGCTCTAAAAAATGTCAATATGATAAGATTGACCAAGCTCTACCAAAATGGATTAAACTAGTGTGTGACAAAAACATGCCTATCTGGGGACCCCTCTTAAAAGAAAAAGCCTTGAAATATGTTAAGCAGTTGGGTCAAAATGATTTCCAAGCCAGCACAGGTTGGCTTGACAAATTTAAGAAGTGGCATAACCTAAAGGAAAAAGTGATTTCTGGGGAAAGTACAAGTGTCAATGAAAATGAAAGGAAACAGTTTTAAGAAAAATCTTAGCAGAGAATAGTCCAGAGGACCTCTTAAATGTTGACGAGACTGGCCTTTTTTATAAATGTTTGCCTAACAAAACACTTAACTTTCATGAATGATGATTGCCACGGCGGTAAAAGCAGTAAAGAGAGAGTGACACTTTTAGTTGGTGCGAATATGACGGGCAAAGAAAAACTAAGATAATTCGTAATAGGGAAATTCGAAAGTCGATTACAGTTTTAATAATAAAGCCTGGATGACTGATGACATTTTTAAAGAGTGGTTATCAAGCTTAAACAAAAAAAAAAAAAAAAAAAAAATTGTAATGATTATTGACAATTGTCATCAAAATTGTCCAACATAAATTTAATTTTCCTGCCACCAAACACTACCTCAAAAATGCAGCCCATGGACCAGGGTATAATTAAGAATTTCAAGGTTCACTTCAGAAAGAGGATTTGGAGAAGAATATATGTGGAGACTAAAAAACCTCCTTCAACCGCTATAGATCTGAGAACAAGCATAGCAGAGCTTGCAAAGGTTTGGCAAAATGATGTTACCGCCACTACATTTGCAGGAGAAAAACTATATTGGCAGTGAGGTTGAACTCAATCAATTTCTTCATAATGACGATAATGTTATTTTAGCCGAATACCCTACTGACAATGACATTTTAGCCTCTGTTCATAGTGAGCAAATGGAAGAAGAGGAAACTGATGATCAGCTCAAAGAGGAAGAACCTGCAAGATCACCAAAACTCGAAATATTGTCAGCTTTTGATACTATTTGTCGGGGCTTACAGTTCATAGATCATGTTCCAGATGAGATATTTTCCGGGATAATAAGTGCGAACATTTTTACGATGAAGCATTTAAATGTATTGTACAAACAGACATAAGATCTTACTTTAAGAATGTGTAACTCTTTAAGGTAATGGAATTTTAATTATTTACCTATGTTAGTAAATTCCTAACATAGGAATTAAACATTACTATGCCATTTGTACATTCATATGATTACATATACATACGTACATACATTCATTTGTTGTATTAAATTAAAAAAAAATATAATGAACCAAATTTGTATATTAGTTACACATACAACACCATATCCCTCTGTTCCTTTATTATCATGTTGATAAGCTGCAAAAACCCTATCAATGTGATAAAAATTAACCTTGTCAACTAAAAATGTACGTACATTCATGTGTTTCCCTGTATCAAAATTTCTATTTATAAAATTTTTTTACTGGAACCTTGAAATTCGATATATGGAGGTTCTACTGTACTTTAATGCAGTGTAACAAATTTATGCCCAATAAGATCTTTCAATATTCTCTTTTGGCAGAAGTAATTGTTTATTAGGATGAAATAATAGGATATTTATTTTCTGCTCAACTATTTTCTAAAGATCTAAAGAGCCATCTTTAAAAGCTCTTCAACACTGTTGATCCCTCCACAGGGTGGCCCTCCCGAAGATGGCTAATTAGAACTATCATACCTTCTATTATCCGTCTTCATTGGTTTCTGTACCCCATCTTTTGTTGGCGAGCGCTTTCGCCAACAGAAGATGGTGTGCAGAAACCATTGAAGATGGATACTAGAAGGTATGATAGTTCTATATTCATTGGTGGTGGAAATAACCTTTTAGATTATTTACATGGCTAATTAGGTCCATTAATAAATTATTGTTAGGAATTTCTTAAGTAAAATTTTAATGAATAATTTTGTTATTTTATCCTAATTAAGAAACCTGCAATTCGGTTTAACCAATATGAAATGATTATTGTTTATACATATTACTAATATCAAAAATTGTTCTTTATTTAAAATTGTAGCAGTATTACTGTTACAATTTATATAAATTAAAATCAACCAACAACTGACTAAATAAAAAATTTATTAATTTGTATAAACCAAATAGAATTGATAGAATAGTGCAATTTAATAACTATTTAGCTATCACCATAATACAATTTTAATTAAAAATAATTCTCAGATTTTGGCATTAGAGGAAGTTTAAGAATTTGAAAATAAAATATATTAGAAACAGCCATTGGCTTAAAAAAAATTATTGCTGATTTGTTAATCTATATTGTTATTAATTTATTATAATTATCTTTAGGAATGTGAAGAAAATCAAGTGTGATGTATTAAAGGATATGTAATTAAATTTGTTAAATATCAGTTAGTTGGCTTTTGAGGTTTTAAAAGCTACTTTACAAATTATTTATTAATTATTTTTCAGTCACCGCTCCTTTCAACGCCAAAGACTGATTTTGGAAAGAAGAAACCTGGCCAAGGTGGAAGAAGTAATTCATCCCTTTCCTCTAAGGAAGTTGAGTTTCAGAATTGGAAGAGAAGAAAAAGTTATGACCCCATGAAGGCTGCTGCAGAAGGTAAACGTAAGGAGGCAGCAGCAAAAAAGACAGGCATGCCTCCTCCAGTGATGAGTCAGTCATCTACAAATGCTACAACTACCCCTAAAAGGTTAGTCTTCATTTTTTTGCATTCTTTCTTTCTGAGGTCTTAGTGTCAGCTTTAACAGGGCTGTTTTATGTGATCCTGATTACTTTTTTTATTACAAACAACAATTTCAGTTTTAAAGCCATTATCTTAGAAATAGTATATGTTTGGGCCATTGAATTATTCAATGATTGATCACCATCAGCCATTAAATATTTTAATTAGCTTATGTCTCAATCTCCTATCTTACTCTCTTTAAGTAATAATATGAATAGTTAATTATATTGTTATGAGCCATGGGTCAATAATAATTTAAAAACAGAAATAAATGGATATAATAAATAATTATACTACCAATAACAGCTAACACTTAAACCTTCTGCCCTTACCACTAAGAAATAAATGAATAGAATTGATAAATTACTTACAGCTAATTAGCAAATATATACAAATAAATTAAATGAGCTTATTTACAAAGAGGACTCATAACAACTTACTATATTGCCTGCACTTACTAGTTACTTACTGTCATTTAACATGTTGATTGCCAACTACAAAATAACTTGTAGATTGGGTTATTTTCTAGGATGCCAACTACGAGTTATCTCAAAGATTTTCTCTGTCCTCTGTCTTACTGTGTTTACTTGCCATTTTTGTGCAGCTGTATGAAATGCATTAGTGCTAATATCAATAGATTGCTTATGGGAAAAGAACAAAACAATCACTGCTGGCTTGCATATTGGGTTCTTAATAATTTAATTATAGTAATAATTATAAAACAAAACACTCAAAAAGACATAAATGTGATGCACTTGACCGTTTTCTGAGATACTACTGATGAATATGAACGTGTATCTATAATTCAACATTAGAGAAATCGAAGTGTGTCTGTGTGAATTAACTCATAGTTGGCTTCAACAAAGGGATTTATATTGCAGAAGCCAACTACAATGATAATTCATAAAGCTTTTTTTTTTTTTTTTTTTTTTTTTTTTTTTTCTTTTTTTTAAAATAAAAAACACACTTTTTATGTTTTTTGGTGATAACTGATGATAACCGTTTTTATAACTGTATGGAATGTCCTAGACAGGGCTAGATGATTTGAGAAGCTTTTTCTGAGAAAACATGATTTTTTCTCTAAGTGTAGTGTTGTCTTGGGAAAACAGGAGGCGAACCTCAATTGGCCCCTTCCCGTATGGACCCTATATCTGTCTCCTCTCATTGCCTGCTTCCTCAGTCTTTAACATTACCACCTCCTTAAGACTGGTCTGTCCCAGAACAGGTCTTGACTTAAGGGGAGGATTCAAAGAGACATCTATGCCTGATGTGTTCATAGTAAGTAGCTTTCTACTGGTTGAAAACAAAGGCTAGGATGGTAATCCTTATGCCAGTGAAGATCTTCTCTATCATCTGTCTTACTACGTCCTAATTCAGGCTGTCGTATCCAAAACCTAACTTGAGGATGACAATCTTGGTGATGGCCAATTGGTCAAACTGTGTCCACAGGTTAACAAGGCTCCTAGGTAGGTCTTTGTACATCGACTCCCAACTCGAATCCTTGGTCACCAGGCAGAACATGTGTTGTCCATTCTATTCCTGATTTATTTCCTTGCCGATTAAGGATCCCTGTTGATTCAATTCCCCAATGCAGCTAAACTTCTTCCTGAAGACTGTAGCAATTGCTCTGGACAATCAAAAATTCTCAGCTATACAATGTGCAAGAAGATGCAACAATGTGAAAGAGCATAGTCTTTGTGCAGTGTAAAGATGTCCTTATAATTGGTCCGGATGGTCAGTTGGGATTGTAGGCCGGTTTATGGAACTGAGTCCTGTTCTTTTATGGTCCTAACCCACTGGTTTTCTGCTGGTCTATGATCTCCTTTATATGAAGCCGATCGGTTGAAATGAATTATCTTGGGTTTCCCTTTTGGTTACTTCTTAATATGTTATATAAGCCATACTTAGTTTCCTGGTTGGAACTTCCTTTCTCAGCTTTGATGTCCTATCCTTCCTTCATTCTGTCTCCAGCCTCCATTACATTCTTATGTATGCCATCCATTCCTTTTTGTAGATTAGTGACACAGTCTTCCCCTGTGTAACTTTTTCATTGTCTAATGTTATCACTCCTCTTGGCAAGTCGAACTTGAGTTTTTATTTGACCATCAAGTTCTTTCCTACTTGAATTGTTGAACATTCATACAGAAGTATCCAGAATATGCTCCTCCAACTCTTTGAATCTGCTACTTTTAGATTTTTTAACCTAAGTGACATGATATTGTTCATAAACTGTAGCTCTCAAAAGTTACAAAGAAAATATCAACCCAACACCTGACACCAAATTGTTGTGGGCTACAAGTCAATAATAATATAAATACAGAAATAAATAGAAGTTAATTTTCTATTATAAATAATTTTACCACTAATAACAAATAACACTTAAATCTACTGCCCTCACCACTAAAAAATAAATAAAAATAAAGGATAAATTACTTGAACTAATTAAAAAATATGTATAAATTAATTAAATGTGCTTTTTTCTCAAAGAGGCCTCTACACAACAACAAAGCTATATTGTCTGTATTTACTAGTTACTGACACTTAACATTTTACTGTCACCGGTGCTGCAAGGGCTACGGTTGGGCTGATGCTCTGAGACACACGATCTGACACTGACTCAAGGGCTGCTTTTATAACTGTATGGAATTTCCTGTGAAGGCCTTGATAAATTGAGGCACTTTTTTTTGAGAAAACATTATGTCCTCTTCTAAATGGAGTGGGGCCACAAGGAACCAGGTGGCCACCTTAAATTGGTCCCTTTCCTTACATACAGGTCTGGTACCTGTCTCTTTTATTACCTGCTTCCTCAGTCTTTAACAAATAAAACGTTATTCCAATAAATACTATATACAAATTTTCTGTTCATGCCATTCAAAATAAATATGATAGTTTTGAACAGAAGCAAAGGGATATTGTCATGTAATATATTTAAGCTCACCCCTCCCACACACTCATCATAGATTATACTCGTATCAATAAGATCTAAACCTGTTGCCTGCTTTAAATTACATAGGATTTAGGGTTCAGTGTGGATCTCTGGAAAGAAGGTAGGAAAGGGCTGATCTGGGTCCAAATGTATAATTCTGGTTACCCTGAGTACTTTACTACAGTTTTTCAGGCTAAAATCGTTGCCATTGATGAGGCTATTAGCCTGAATAGAAGGAAAACCCTCCAGCAGAGTATCAAAACTAACTAATACAGTAGTTGAAAACTGTGTAGAAGAAGCCTATGCCCTGACTCCTCCAGCGATTACTGAATTTTCTAATAAGAAGGCTTATTATGGAATTATTTTATAATAATAATCTCCCATACTATACTATTGTATAGGATCATGAAGAAAAAAAGTTTATCTATAGGCAACCACCCTATTATTATAAAAGTGCTTGGTTCTGGGAAGGTTTTTATTTCTTAATGATAGCCTGTCTAAGGCAGGAGTTGAATCCACATTGTCAGTATGAGAAACGACTCTATTAAAAAAATTAGAGCTATGCAAAGGCGTTATGACGACTAATGGGTTTAACCTATGTAGCTTACTAATGATAAATTATTGTATTTTTCTGATTAGTAGGAAATTTCACTGATCTATATTATATTTATAGTAAATTATTGTTGTTATTTTTTATCAGTCCAGTCAACTCCGTCCTAAGGTCAGCATCATTCCACACTACTCGCCAGCTCAGTGGAGCCTCACAGTCTTCGTCTGAGGAAGAAGATGAAGAGGAAGAAGGAGACATGACTCTCTCAGCAGAAGATTGGCCACAAAAGCTTTCAAATGTAAGCATCATTGTATCCTATTTCAAGAAAGTAATATGGTTAATAAATAAACCACCACTTCTTTTTATTCCTCTTCATTGTATTGGATGTAGGCTTAGTATTCTAAACTAAATAATTGATAAAATTTTTTGAATAATTTATGTCTTAATTAGATTAAATGAACAGCTATACAGTTATTAATTTCTTGTCTTTAGAAATTCCCTAGCTTATTCCTTTTCTTTATAAGCATATTTATGCCTTTTAAACTCAATCTAATAGTTCAGTTAAATGGAAAATAATTTTTTTTATTTATCTATTTACTATTTCATTTTTTTTTTAAATTTATTGCTTCAGTCTTTCATACAAATAAACCTTACCATAGAAAGAACTCTTGACATACTTAATTGAAGTTTCAATTAATTTAACTATAGAACAAGTTTTTATTTATAATAATAACAACATTATAACTGCTTGTTGAAATAATAATGGATATGTGCTTAATCTAATAATAAAGAAATGTCTCAAAAATAGAAAACAAACCGGTTTGATGTAACTAACTCAACAGTTCCCCACTTTCTATAATTTGAAATACACAAAAGAATTTTTAAGTTTCAGCTATTCCCAATGACTTACAAAGGGACTTGATTTCTGGTCCATATAATGGTTTTGTCAATATATATGCAAGTTTATTTCCAGTTGTGACTAATACAATTTTAATTTTTTCTTTGTAACTTTTTCTCTCATAAATAAATGTCAAATAGCTGTGTGGTTTGTCCAATGTTACTGTTCTGGGTTTTTTACTAATCCCTAACCTTTTGCTTCGTCATCTATCACCAATAATGGAGTCTCAATTTTCTCTGTAAGTTCCTCTATCAATCTTCAGTCATTTCTCTTGCTGCAAATATTGAGCTTCTGTGGTGTAGATTGCATCTGTATGCTGCTGAACTGGTACATCAGTAAATAGGCAAGTCACTCCTTACAAGTCTCTGTGTTCCTTCCATGAAGATCATGATTATGATAATCGCTATTGCAGGTTCATATTACCTGTAGTGTGGAGTACCTTTCAAGAATCACAATATACTCTTAATTATAATTCTATTCCCTCTTTGTTTAAAAACCTGTAGACATAGCCCACTGTGAATCTGGTCTAGTTCAACCCATTAGTTATGTTAATACCCCTACAACTTACCATTAAGGTGATTTTAATTTTCCATTTTTCTCGTCTGTTATGTAGTCTTTCCTGTTGTTTTCTGTTATTTATTTATTTATGGACTAATTGGTTTGCACGCATTCATATTAAATTTTTGCAAGTATTTTTGTGCAACCACTTTGATTAATTGCTATTGAACTGTCTTCTTTCCTTGAATTTTTAGTCCAAGTAAATATGACGCCTCATTAGTTTTTATTTTAAATACTTTTAAATACCCGTCATCCACTTATAATACTACTGTAATCTTATTAATTTTATTTTCCCTCTTATTTCATTATGGATCTGTCAAGCTTTGAATGAATCCTTTTTAACCAAAAAATTTTTAACTTGTTGTTCCAGCATCTTGATGCTTGTTTCAAACCATAGAAGCTTTTCTTTAACATACATACCCTCTCAGTTCCATAGCTATGTCTTTCAGGCTGCTACATGAAGATCAATTCCTCTGGATCACAATAGAGAAAAGCTGTAGCAACACCAAATTATTTTATTGAGATCCTTTCTCATCCAGTTATATTAAGGTCAGTTCTTATAGTTCCTAAATTTGCAACAGGACTGAATTTTTTATTATAATCCACATTTTCTTTTCAGAATAACCCTTAACCCCAAGCATTGCTTGTATGTTTCTCCACTGCGATGTGAGGCTTCACCTTGAAAAAAGGCTTTTCTCCTTGGAAGAAAATCAAGTTCCCATATACCATTTTCTTTCTTTTTATAGATTAAACCTCACTCTCATTAGCTAATTTTCATTGTTCTCTTTGTGGACCCAACACTGTAGTATTTAAATAACCTGGAGCCTCCACCTCTGGCCCAAAAGATTCTGCCAGACAGGTATAACCAGATAAGCCCACTGATTGTTTGAGTGAAGTCCTTTCTCTTAACCTTGAGCCTTCTACTCTCTCTAGGTATTCATCCACACCTTGCCCAAATATCAATCTCAATCCTTGGAAAACTTCAAATTGTCATATAAGCCATTTAAGCTCTTAAATGTGTACATAAATGAGTTGTCAGAAGATCCACTGTTCTTTTAATTTACCTAGTATTTTGCATATAAAAAATAATTCACAACAAAGCCTTTCATGGATCTTTATATTTAGTGAATAATATTTAATTCATTGCATAAATTCTTTAATTTTCTGACATGCTTTGCTGTATAATCTCTTTTGACTTTTTGAAATTCAAAAAATTTTAAGCATAATAATATGCCTTGTCTTGAGATGTAGAATCGAATAGTTTATTGAGTTCCATCCTAGTTTCTCTGGCTTTCGTTAACCTTCTTACCTCGAGAAGAGGTAATGCTAGTTGTAAGGATCAAAAGAGGAATGTTTTCAGCTTTATTATATACTACTATTTCATTATCTTAACTCTGTTTTAAGACATCTCTGCTGATTCAGGGACACATTCTGCATCTTCAGTTTACCTTCAACCATTTCATCACAGGGCATCTTTCAGACAAATCATAACCTTGTATCTCTATGTGATCTAATTGGTCTTACCTTCAAAATCATCAATTTGTTGAGTGATGGTATCCATGATGGTTAGTTTTTTCTATTTCTTTTATACAAGGTATTTTTTGGATGTCTATAACCAATTACTTAACAAAGTTTTGATTATTCTTACTCAAACTTTGCTTACAATAAATCATTGAACATTTGAACTGTTTGATAAAATATAACAATATTTTAACTTTTATTAACTTCTTCTTAATCTAAGAACTAACTCATATTTCTTAGATTAAGAACGATTCTAGAAAGAAACATATTAGATGGAACAAGCTCTACATTCTCAAACTTCAATAAAATGCTAAATTTATTATATAGAAATTAGATGATCATATTTGTAATATGGAGCTTTCGTATTAAATATTCATTTTAGCTTTCATATATTTCAGTATTTTCTTTGTATCACATAATTATGGTTTATTTTCTACCATCAAAGAACATTACTATTACCAGAATAGCTTTTTTTTTTCCCTACTATCATTTTATTCTAGGCAATTAAACCATTTTTACTTTTCTTTCTCCATCTCATTCCTAAAGTATGAAATTTTATACCACTATATAAAAATTATTCCACAATATGAAAATTATAGTGTTCATTCAAGAAATTGAATATATTTTTCAACTTTTTCTGTTTTGAGAACTTCTGAAAAAAAAAAAAAAAATGTTTCACTTAAGTTTGTATGTATATTTTTTCAGAGAAAACTGTTCTTTTGTTCCCCATATGATAAAAAGTGGCTGCTTTTGAATCATAAAAATTAATAACTGCCATATTTAAAATAAATACCAGTCCCAGCTTTTTCTTTACTTCCATTGATGGGAGTTCTTTATTCTTTAACTCCAGTCTAATTTTTTTTTTTTTTTTTTACTCTTTTGGGGGTTAGGACTTTCAGAATAGTCCAATCCATTGCTGAAATGCTCTGTTTTTCCTCTTTGGAGTGAAAAAGTAGATAACCAAGCCTAAAGCAATAATTTTAGATGCTACTTTAAGGAATTAATAAGTATTTATAACTTGTATAATGTGCATTTAAATGTTTTTCAGTGCCTTTTTAAGAATAGGATTTCATTTCAGCCCGCTGTTGAGAACGTTCCTGGAGGAAGTAGATGTTCCCTTTATTCAAACAATTCTAGTGGTGGATCCCCACGGCAGAGAAAACTGGAAGGGATTGATAATGTTATCGTTTCTGCTATAGCAACCATATCAAGTCATATTTATACAAATACTGCAGTTATACTCAGCAAACTAAGGTATTATGTATCTTTATTTATAATTTTATTCTTCAAATCTTTATGGCCCTAAGTTCTTAGTTTAGTTCTGCACTCTGAGATGTGACCATTAACCTCCCTCGGAGATCTCTCCAGACATACTATCGCCCTGATGATGACTTACAAGTTAAGCCTAATTCCCTACGATTTTGGAGTATTTTATTTTTCTGATCTTGGCCTAATTCCTGACTAATTTCTCCAGCATACTACTTGACAGCCAATGAACCTCCAATTAGTAGTTTAAGTTTAATTCAAACTCTATTACCTAATAAACTCCGAGCTCTTGTGCATTAAAGATTTCTGGTATTACGATAAGATATTAAAGGCTTAAAGATACTTTGAAATTTTCTTAAGATCTGATAATTTAATTACATAGGGAAAAAAATAGCTAAATGAAAACTTTTGCTTGGAGATATGATAATAAATTTGTATTTTTTTCCTCTATGATTACAGATAATTCGTTTGAGCATTATTTTATTTTGCTTCAATACTGTCTGTTATCTGTGATGATTAACTTGTACACATACATGTATGAAATGAAATGAGGATATACTTATTGCAAGCATATTATACAGTACTTAAAACATTTATTAAATATATAAAATAATTAGTATCCAGGACGAGAACAAATAATTCAGTCATTGAGAAGTGCTTACAAACTAGTACTGAAAATGGTTTTGCGTGAGTTATATTTCTTGGACACAAATTTCATTTATTTGGACAAGTTATTTGTTTCCTTGACATGATGTGTACCACCTTAATGGCATGGTTCAGATCTAGTTTCTTGGTACATTAGAAGGTTCTCTTAACTAAATTTGCTTTGCCTTGTTTTAGTTTAATTTACTCATATGTTTTTATATTATCTTTTTTTTTTTCTTCCAAATAATCTTCAAGAAGGCTTAAGATTTTTCTTTAGTTTACAGTCAAGAATAAGCTTTATTAAATAGTCAGGTTTTCCTGTTTAATTATATATATCTTATTTATTGAGACTATTAAGTGCAATATATCTATGCCAAAATAAATTTTTTTCCCTACTGGATGATTTTGGTTAGGAAGGAACTCAAGAGCATTATCTGGCTTATTTTTTTTTTTTTTTTTTCATTTGACTGATGAATATTTGGCCATTTTTAAGAAGGTTCAAAGCAAGTTTACAACTTCAGTAAGCCTTAATCTATCGTTAAATTTGTTTTTGTGTCTTTCAATAGTTTTACTATTTCAATAGTTATACTCTTTTAACAACATCCATTGGTTTATTCGTCACTACATCTGGCCCTGGAGATACATCACAATCTACATTAAAATTAAATAATGTTTTTGCCTTATATAAGGGATATCTTCTTATGCCATAGTTCGGCTTCTGTTGACAACAAAGCTTCATCAACCTAGAAGTTTGTGGAATATTTCATCAATAGTTACAAATTATCTGATTGTTAATAAAGCTAATATAACAGTCTTACAATTATTTTGAGGTGCAGATATTTCAGCACCCAGAGATGCTTCTGGGCTGCATCAGTCTTCAGTCTTCTTTATGTGCATCATTTCTGAAACTTTTTTTGACCACTAAATAAATTAGCCTCAAGTAGGTCCTATCTAAATGTTCTTGTATTTTTCCTAATTGTTAATTCTCATTGGATTGATTATCTTAAATAATTATATTTTCTTCATCACCATTCAAAAAATTTGAAATGGCCTTCTTGCTCTAATCTGCCTTCATGCTCTGCATTAGAAAATTTTCTTAGTAACTCAAAAATGTATTCTAACAGATAACCTTTAGTTCCAAAAGATGAAAATACAGGAAATAAATATTATTTATCACCATCAAATTTATACACATAAATAATGTGAAGTGGCCAAATGACAAAGTGCTTCCACTTAAGGGATTTCAGCTAACTTCCTGGGAAATGCAAAAATGAAGGTCCGGTCAGTACTGGACCCCAACCTTTCCATTGTACCTGTGAATTATTTAAATGCACTTTACAGTTTCAGGTAGTAGTTTTGTATTTATCCTAATGGTTCATACTATCCAAGTTCATACTATCATCTGATAATTTAATTGCATAGGTTATTTGTTATTTTGAATAGTCATTTTAAGAAAAATACTAAAATTAATATTAATTCATACTAAATGAATAATATTGTTACTTTCATAAAAATCATCAATATTATTTTTTTCTTTAAATGTGCCAGAGAAAAGAAAGACCTGGCTTCTGGCCTATTGAAGGTGAAAGATGACAACTTATTTTCTCTAGCCAGGTAAATGGCTTATTTTAGGTGCTTTTTCAAGGTATTTCTTAACCAGAAAAATCAATTTTACTCCTTAAAAACTGCTTCAGAATTAGATTATATGACTAATCCAATGCTAATGCAAATAACTCTTCATAAGCTACGGCTTTAATTGCAAAATGATTTTATGAGTTTAAGTAGAGTATTCAATTGTTTTCTTTCTTTGCAGATCTGGGACATAGATTTTCTGGGGGGCTATTTTATTTACTTACAAAGTTTGTTATATATTAATTATTTGTTGGTAATAATATTAAAATTATTTAATTAATNNNNTAATAACTGAATAATTTAGAAAATATGTATAAATCTATTTGACCCTTATAAAGCAAGCACTGATAATTATTATTATTTTAAATATAATTGGTATTTATTTTCAATTTTTTGGACAAAGAAAATTATCCAAAATTGTGTGATGGTGTAGACATCCTCACACAATTTGTTAGAGAAATCTATCATTTCAGAATATTATTTTCTGATGACCTAGTGCCTTTTTGTGAATAAGTTACTCAGTAGTTCAAAATGCTTTTAATTTATCTATTTTTTAATATCCGTACTGTGCAAAAATGTAAAAAAAGTAAATCCTCTGCCAAATAAGGGCTATGGCACATACTCTTTCTATTTAAGCTTTAATATAGCTATAACCCCCCATAAACTGAGCTTATCATTTCAAAATTATTTGACTAATGTAATAAATTCTTTGTTAATAAATGTTTTAAGTATCTATATGACTATGAGACCAATACTACAATACAGTGGAAAATGTATTACTGTTATGTCTTTTGTACTTACTCAATCATTTGTGAGAAGTAATAACATATTTTTTTACATTAACTGTAGAAAATCATGAGGAAAATAGAGCCTTGTGACTAGCTGTATCCTTCCAAAAATGTTTCCACATTCACTATTCCTATTGTGCTTTTTGTTTGCTATAAGTGTACCACCTACCTTAAACAGTATTACTTATTCCATCTACCTTTGGTAGCATTTGTGTATTTCAAAACTTACAATTAAAATATATTTTACAAAGGCTTTTAAATATAATGGGCCCCTAGTTATGAGCATTGTGCCCTGGTCTGAAGTGCATCTCTTTAAGTTTAGAACCCTCCAAAAGTCCATTGGGACTCGACAATATTGTATTCTAGGTCAATTAGTTAGTTTTTACTGTTGTAATCAGTGTCACAGTGATGGAATGAATTGGAGAAAATTTATGTTCTGCAGTGTCTGTTGCTTAGATCAGGGGGGGAGCCCCCTTGGAGATGGTCATAAGGGTATCTAATTCTTTGAGATTAGTTGACCTCCAAAACCTTAACTCTAATGCTCAAAGAAAGCTATAAATAAGACGCTTCAGACTTTTATTAACTATTAATTAATTTATAAGGGACATACAATAATTAAATTTATTAATTTTAATATCTGATCTTTTGTGTTTTTAGATTTATTTTTGATGAAGAAAGTGACAAATACAAAGAACTTACAGATGAACTTGAGCTATTAGAAGCTAGGAATGAAGCATTATCCAGTCCTAGTAAATCAACGTCTCGTGATTTAGCTATAACCCTAAAGAATTTAAAAAGACTTGATTCTGCTATAAAAGGTAAAATTATGCATTATCTTTTTTTTTAAGCTCTGTTAAGCCCAAATATAGACCAAAATGTCTGAAAGAAGCTCTGATGTACATGTGCGCTCATTCACCCTAAAGAGGTATAAGGTGTAAGAATAATAATTCTTGTTTAAAAAAATGTTATACAAATATGTGTTGGTTGCTAATAATAATGTTCTCATGGGTCATTACTGTATATGAAATGAAGATATTTATCCATCCAATGACCAATTAAAGGAAAAAAGAAAAAAAGTTATGGTTTCAGGAAGAGGGGCCCCTTCTTCAATTCCTAAAAAAATTAGTTAAAAAATTTAATATCTCCTACACTTAAAAAAGTATAATGTGATATTTTTTCTTTATTTTAGCGAATTTCTAAAGAAAGTAACTATTGATGTTCTCATGACAGTTTTAAAAATATTTTTCTGTTTTCTCTAATCTTACTTATAGATACCAAAAATGTTGGTAAATAAAATCAATGTGTTTGTCAATGCTCTACAGGCTAAAGTTTTCTGTTTTTCTTAATGAAATTTGCCATCTAACTGTTAAATACAAAATAAAAGGTTAAATTTCTAATTGAGCAGAGATTGGAGTGGAGGGTTGCCAGTTAATGTGAAGTGTGAATACAATTTTTTTTTTTTTTGGTTTAGTTTATTAAGAGTCACTTAATACAATATTGCACTATTAAGAGAGAAGCTTGTCTGTACCTTAAATTGTAATTTTGTGATCCATAGGCCTAAATAGTTTTCTTTATAAAATTTTGCTTTTAAATGTAAAAAGAAACTCTTTCTTCATTATTAACTCTGAGTTCATTAATAAGTTCACAATAAATCAGACAAATATGAGTAGGGAATTACCTGAAATGTCAATCGTAAGTACAAAGATATTTGTATCTAGAACCCCAGTTCCAAAGATACTTATTCCCAATAATAATATAATTTATAAGGATAATCCTTCCTTTTTTCCTTTGTTCTTTTTATTGCCTCCTTTTGGAACAGGCCGCTCTCCCTTTGTACCTTTTGTCTCTTAACTCCCCCCTCCCCATCCACAGCCCACGGTTTATTTTTTCAAAAATTATATTTTCCACTCAGTCATGGAAATCTGAACTTAGAAACAGGACGTCCTCTCTTGTCTTCATGATAGGCAGGTGTGTTCAATTACTGATTTAATTTTTTTTAATAATTTCTTTAATAGGTTGTTATATGCATGTTTTTAAATTCTCTTACGTATATTTCTACATTCATACTTTTGATATCACATTACATTATGGCGGCAATTCTATATTATAAGATTGTAAATTATTATTGTATTCTCATGACATTGTATTTCTACAGCCCTGAAGATGGCTTACAATGTAAGCCGAAACATTGGCAGATAATCTTTAAAAAAATACTTTTTTTAAATTTGTATTTTTCTTCTTTTTTTTGGATCTACCTTGACCAAACCCCAACTATAATCATCTAATAATAATATCTATGGTAAAAAAAACTCTCCATTTTAATATGTGAAGGTTTGCCAAAAATCAAAGTCAGTACTTCTAAAATAAATGGCTGAGTAATTTTTGTCTTTCCTAAGTAACTAACCTTGTTCTTATGAGCAATAAATTTTGGCAAGTTACGCAAGAGTTACTTCTATTGGAATAGATGTGAAATCAGCGGAGTGCATCCTTAAGGCATTTTCTTTATTTTTTTTTGTGGCCCAGTATATTTAAGTGGCTATCTACGTTTCTGATACCATTTAGAGATTTGGTAAAAGTTTTATTTTTCAAGCTGCCTGGTCTATCAAATGGAGTAGTTCAAGCTAGTTGCTTTTAGTGTGATAGAAAACCCCTTAATTCCCTCTATATATTTAGTAAAAGCTTAACTAGGGAACTTTCATTGGAGCTTAGAGAAATTGATTTTCATATAGCCAATGACTTAAAGACACACCTGGCACTGTTCTGTTTTTAGTTACCAAATCTTCATATTTTACTTCAGAAGATTTTTTTTTTTTCGATTTTTGTTAACCCAGATAGCTCATAACAAGAGCAATAAATGGGCAATTATAGGTTTAGTGGCAAAGAACTACTAGTTTCATTCCTGATTTTGACTTTCGCATTAATTGGGTTTGATTGACTCATATTGATGTGAGAGAACTTTATATATATATTATTCATCATTTATATTTATATATTTTTTATTTTTTGTTTATTCATTCCCTCTTGCCTTCCTCTATTGTTTTTTGTTCTTTAATCAAAAATGTCTGTAAAGAGAGAATTTCCATAAATTCAACTCTAGGATTTCAAACTCAACTATTTTTATATTACATTTCTTAGTGATGATTTAAAAAAAGTTTATATATTAAGTATGAACTATATTTTTATTTCCAAATCAAATTTATTTCAAAATGAAATTATAACATGCAATTTTGTTTAAATTTTTTTCAGTCCTTAATGACGTCCTCTTTGAAAACATTGAATACGAATGAAGAAAATTAATATGTTTTTAAATTTTATTTCATGTCTTTTCATTTTAAGTGCAATAATTTTTGGTGAAAATTTATATCATAATCAATTGTTTATGGTTTTAAAAATATATATATTTAAAAAATTGTTAGAAATCGCTGATGAAATCCTAATTATAAAAAAAAAACAATTTCATTTTATTACAGAATATAATGGATTTATAAATAATTTAAAGGTGGAAAAAAAAAATATTAAGTTCTTTTTTATAAAAAAAAAAAAAAAAATGTATATCAATTGTATTTTAAAACATTTTTAGCTTTTATAACATTTCTTAGAAAAATAAAGAAGAGAACTGATATTTTATTTGCTTAAAAACTAATACTTAATTATCTAAATAAAACAGCTATGTTGTGTTAACTTGTGCCAAATTACAGGAGTTCGGATATTAGTGAATCTCTGCTGAACTAAATGTGAATCAGATCTTCCATTTTTTATTAAGTGCTGTGCTAATAAAAAGTAATTGAGAATATTGCCAAGCTAATATAAGTTTCTTTATAATAATACTGCTGTCCTTCTAAGAGTATGACCTTCTTGCTTTATTAAAGAGTTTTTATCTTTATCTTAAGGAATTATCTCTAAAGTTTTATAATACATATTTTTTGAGATTGAGAGGTATTGAGGAATTCAAAAAAGAGGACTATCTCTATTTAAAGAAAAATATAACCCAAGTCCACTAGCAACATTATTAAGACATTATTTTTATAGCATCTTTTTATATGCATTAAGATTATTTACNCCATTTCCCTTATGATAACTTCAACCCGAATCACAATCAGTATCTCGTATAGATAACTGGATTTATTAGAACTCTATACAATAGAGCTACTACTATAGCTGAACCAAACTACTGACTCACCTAGCTGCAAGTCACTAATCCATAAAGATTTATCATAAGATTAAAGAAAAACTCTGATTCTCAAACTCCTAAATCTCACCCACTTCAGACAGAAGGTAAATTTTATGGAATACCATAAACAAACTTCATAACGTACTACTGAGATCTATAGTATGCCATGCTTGCATGATGCTGATTACATAAACTGATAATGCTTATATCAAATAGGCTTCAATTAAAATAAATTTAGGAAGATGACCTATCTCATTTTTGTATTCCAAAATATTAAAGTGGATTCATGGTAAACATTGCCTTCAAGAATTTTGACACTACTCATAAGTTTTTTTTTTTATTTATTTGTTTTATTTTTATAATTTTTTTTTTCAAGTTTTGTATATAAACATTTAAGATTTAACGCTTGATTTCTAACTTTAAATTGATTATTTTAATATATACCTGTTGAAGTCTTGATTTTTTTAAATATTTTGACTGTGGATTTTGTGTTGTTTTTGCAAAGTTTAAATTTAAATACGTGTAACATCATTAATTTCCGTTTGAACTTATTTTAAGACGAATGTTAAACTCAACTTGGTTAAAAATTCTAAATTACAGCTAAATCCCATAAGTTAATAATTCTATTCATCTGTTGTTTAATATTAATTATTGAAAGAATTTAGAGTACCTAATATGAGGTTTATAGAAATAAAGATTTTTGTTTGAGTATTTATATGCATAAACATAAGAGGGAGAAAAGCTGTAGGGGTCATACTCAGCGAGGTTTTCAGCTTTATTTCTGAATATCTAATATTTGATGTAATTAACTTCCAGTGGTTATTTTTCTTATTTTATTTTGCTCTTCATAATTGTTATTTTACCCTGTATTCAGCCAAAATATGTATTACTTATGTATTAAAAAAAATTGTGATATGTTAACATTTTCCTCTAATACACATGTACTAAATTATAATTTTAGTTAAGAAATGGTTAAGCATAAGTGGATTGATAATTAATTATGACTACTTATTTAATGGTTTTATATATGGTTTTTTTTTTTTTTTTTTTTTTAACAATTTTATATATATGTACCAGGACTTATACATTTGACATAGGTTTTTGGTAAAAACTCTCTTCCTATTCCATAATTTAAAATTTTTTTAACATGAAAAATGATTTGAATAAATGGCCAATATTGTATAATAAATTATTTAGGTGTCTGTAAATATGTCTATAAATAATTATTTACTTATATAGGTAAAAATGTTAGATTTTCTATTTATGTTCTTAATGTGTAATTGTCATATAATTTTTCACTTGTGATATATGTAGAACCTTACTGCTATAAAATAGTTAAATGCTAGCATACTGTTCTTGTATTGTTTGTTAAGCAGTTATAAACTGAATCAATGTTGACAAACGTCTTTCGTATGTATAATGAAGTTTTTCTTTTTACCTCATTTTAGTGGAGTTTTTTTTATGGAAAAAAATTATAGTACTTTTATTTTACTTTTTGAATAATCTACTATTTTTAATTTTAGTACATGTTAAAATGTTTTAAACCCATAAAAAATTGAAAAATAAAATATTTTAAATTATTTATTACTGTTTGATCATGTTAAAAAAAAAATTATATATATCAAAAAATGAAAAGTGGGAGAGAAAAAATAAAAAATAAACAGTTCTAAAAGTAACTTTTATTTATATATTAATTTCCAATAAAAGTCTTTCTAATTGTAAAGTTCAACTAGTATTATTATAATCGAGGTTGAAAATAGTAGTCAACACTGTAGCATATGTTTACATGCCTGAAGGTTAATGTAACTGTGACCTTACCTGCTGATAGATGCGTATTGGCTAATAATATATTCTCTGTATGCTTAAATTTGTTCTTTTTAAAGAAAAAGGAATACTAGAATTCTTTAATGAAATGCTTCTTCCAGTTTAGATCATAACACATTAATAATAGTAACTAGGCTTTTGCTCATTGTTTTGGGTGCATTTTGCGAATCGTTATACAAATATAGGAAAGACTTGTAGAATACCGTGTGTACCCTTGCACAAGAAAACCGGTCTGAGAAGTGCCTAAGGAAATAGAAAGGTATTTTCTTTGACAAAACATGTTTAGTATTGAAGAAATATCCTAGTTAAAAGGCAATAGGAAAATTAAATGAAATCATACTCTTCATGTGAGGATCTACAGTTGACGAAATTGGCTGAAACTGACTTCCATATCTCCAAGGGTGTAGAGCTTACACTATATACCTGAATCAATCTGATTCATGATTAAGAAATTTGGCTAATAGTAAGTAAGATTCTATAGGATTTCCAGACTCCAAAGTTGCCTGTTTCTGTTCAGATATTACATCCTGAATCATTTATAATTAATTATACCTAACCTATCAAGATTTGAAATGACATCATTGAAAAAATACAGGGCTCAAAAATGGACATTCTCAGCCTCAACATATGATCGCTTTTATAAAAATACATTTTTGAAGCCTATTAGTTTAATTTAACTTTACTCCTCATTGAAAACTATGTGTTCTGCCTCACTTCAAAAAAAAAATTTTTAATGGAAGTGCATACTAGAAACAGGTGCATTTAACCAGCTTGGCTCTGAGCTGTGAACCTGTTCATAGCATTATTTGAGCTGGGAATACTTCATTATAGCCATCCACACTGGTACAGGTATGAGTTGGTTACATTGTAGTTTGATATATAAGTGGAATTTTTTACTTAACTAAACACCATTTTCTCAAGAATCCCAATGGAATTTTAGGGCTTGAAACAGATGTGTCTATAACATTCTTAGACAACTTACTATCTAAGAGACAAAATGGAACAGAAAGACATTAGTTATATAGGAAGCCCATTTACCTTATGATAACTTCAACCCGAATCACAATCAGTATCTCGTATAGATAACTGGATTTATTAGAACTCTATACAATAGAGCTACTACTATAGCTGAACCAAACTACTGACTCACCTAGCTGCAAGTCACTAATCCATAAAGATTTATCATAAGATTAAAGAAAAACTCTGATTCTCAAACTCCTAAATCTCACCCACTTCAGACAGAAGGTAAATTTTATGGAATACCATAAACAAACTTCATAACGTACTACTGAGATCTATAGTATGCCATGCTTGCATGATGCTGATTACATAAACTAACAGATTGGTTATTTTGTTTAGAAATACTTGTAATTGTTGCAAGAATGAATTTTATTTTTTAACTAATTAATTATAATTATTAACTTATAATTTAAAAAATTATATATAAGTATATAT
>KZ807287.1:456251-481299 GCA_000696205.2 Oncopeltus fasciatus | reverse complement strand
TATATATATATATATAGTAAAGATTTCTTGTAAAATATACACACAGAGATCAGGTACTGCAACAGATTAAGCAAGCCTTAAATTCTGTTTGTTGGTGAAAAGCTCATTCTCTGTATGATGAACAACATAGAAAACATTGTGATAGAAGAATAAAAATTTACTTGGTAATTTCTTAGCCCAAAGCAGACAAAAGAGGGACACAGATTTCACTCTTGGAAAACCACAGAGAAGGTATCAACTTTTTGTCTGAAAAACATGTTTAAAGTTCTATAGGCCCATCAGCAGGATGAAGTCACTTGGAGAATTTTATGTACCTACAAGAGGTGAAGTCAACAAGACTATGGATCACACAATTATATGGTCTTCTGTAAACTGGACCTTGAAGCAGCAAAAATCAATCCAATAGGTTTTCAAAATAGACATATATATCCACTGACTAGATGGCTAATATAACCATATCTGACTAATGGAATAAAAACTACTGACAAGGTGGACTGAAGTTAAAAAGAGATTCCATGGAGATAAAGAGGAGGAATTGTAGGAGATAAGAAAGAATGCTCAAACGAGGCAGTGCTTTATATGATCCTACAAGTTCTTTATATATATTTATATAAAATGGTTCCTTTTTCAGATTAAAATGTTTCAACAGAAGCTTTTAGCAAAGCATAAACTGCTTTATGGTTTATATGAGTTAATATAAATAAATATAGCTAATTTTTTTTATATTATTTTTCTTGGCAATTTTCTATATCAGATATTACCAAGAACTTAGGAATTTTTACTTTAGATATATTTTCGTCATATGAACCATGAATATTTAGGCCTCTGGAGTAAACAGAGCTACTTTACTAAAATATTTTATATATATTTACTGGTTTTTTAAGAATCTAAAAATGTGTTTAACTATATATTGAAAGTGATCAAAAACAGCTAAACAAAAATTGATATAAAAGTATATTAATTAGAATTAACAGTAACCCAATTTCATTACATTTACTCTAGATTAAATTCTAAGTTTGAAATCTGTTAAAAGGTGAATATTTATTATTGAGCCAAAAAAGGTGAAATGAGTACATGACACTGAACTGCTTTTTCTCCAGGATGCACTAGGGAGTTGAAAAACTATGTAACACAATGGTTGTCATCTCTGTTCATAGAGGAAGGTAACCAAATTATGGCTGGATGTTGCAGGAACATGCCATTATTATTATATAAATCATGAAATTTTATAGTTATTAAAGTCACTGAAATTAATATTTCTACAAATTAATCTTACTTAAATTTAATCTTATTAAATTAATAGTTTATTTAATGTTATTTTAGCTTCTTGTAATATTGGTGACATTGATATCTTATTTCTTTAACATACTTTGCTGCATGACTATCACCTTTGATTTTAATTGATTATAATGAAAATTTCATTAGTATTGAATATATAAAATTGTATACGCTAACTTCAAAACAGTGGAAAAAGTATTTTAATTATCTATTTATTAAAAGTATATTAGTGATGGATATAACACCTTCACATAATAAGAACTGTAAGTATATCATCAAAAAAATTTTCATAGCATCTTTCAATCTAAACAATTAAAGCCATGTACCAGCACCAATGAAGTAAGTATTATATTATAGGGAAGGGTGAAGAGATATATTAATTGAATATCATGTAGAGATATACTTGGGTTGTTATTTTTTATTGTCAGGATATATTTATTTAATTCAACTAAAATTTTAGTTAATAAGTGCTTCTGATTGCAGTTTTTAATTAAAAAAAAGAAAACACATGTGTTATAGCATTAATTTATTTCAAGAGTATAATTATTTAAATAATTCTTGAACTACGAATTTTAGCTCAAATAATTTTTAAATTAGTTTAAGTTTTTCTAATCTATTGTGTTGAAAAAAAAAAAAAAGAGATGTCATGTCATTTTAAAACATTTTAATACTTTAACTTTGGTTAGACAAAGCTATTCAAATCAAAGATAGGAATATTCCATAATATAATTGTAGCTGACCTCGAGAGAAGAAATTCTGTTCTAGAAATCAGGAAGTTTAGATTGATTTTTGAAAAAAAAAAAAAATTTATTTTTTACAAATCAGTAACTGCTTAATAGCTCCTTCTATACTATTTTCACACTATTAATCTAATTAGCTAGTGCTGAGAATTGACGATATGGCAGTTTATAATTTCTCTGGGTATGAATATTGCTGTTCTGGCCCTTCTTCCTGGTATTCTTGGTTTGTAGCATCTCCTGAATATTCTTCTGGTTGATAAACTTCACTTGTACCTGTGTATACTTGGCTATCATAACCTTCTTGAGGATATTCATATTGTCCACCTGTTTGATCGTAGCTTTGGTCATAAGGGATATTATTTTGATCATAAAGTTGTCTCTGGTCATATTCTTGTTCTTGGTATGTACCATCTCCTTGGCTGTAACCTTGTTCTTGACTGTATACTTCTCCACTGTATTCCTGACCAGTATATTCTTCAGTTTGGTCGTATGTTGAGTTGGGCATATACTCACCTGTTACTTGTTGATACGCCTCTCCCTGGTTATAACCTTCAGGTTGCACAGTGTTATAATCTTTCTGATACCCTTTTTGGTCATATGTATGATTAGTTTCATATAGATCCTGTGGCTGATCACTTGTTTTTTGCTGTTCTAAAGGTGCATTGTGTGATACATTTTCCTCGTTTTCATTTATGTTTTGTTTGGTGTATATCTCCTCTCTACTTAAACTTTTGATGTCTTCAGATTTACCTTGCTCCATGAATTCTTTTTTACTTTCATTTTTTATAGCACTGCTGTCATCATTATATGAATCTACTTTTTCACCTTCAGGGATCAGTTGAGCATTTTTCTTTTGACTATTTTCTGTTACTTTTTCTTCGGTTGGACCTAGATCTTCATATTTTCCAAACTTTCCATTGTCTGAAATAAATGTGAAAAAATTGAATAAGTAATTTTTGCTTAAGCGACCAATATTTAAAGGAATCATTTTAAATATTAAAAATGATAATAAAATTGTTTCTTTTAAGTTCATATTTTTGATTTAAAAAAAAAAGAAAAAAAAAGTGAACTATATGATATATATATATATATATGAATGATATTGAGCAAAAAAGTTGCGTTTTCTTTAAATGCACTTAGTAATGCAAGTACCTACCTACTTTAAACACCAATTCATTTTTCATATTTAAGGTCTTTTGAAAAGAGAGACAAGCATTGCATTCCCCTTCCTAATTTGAAGATCTCTAAAAGAGTAATATTGTTTATCTCAGTGTTGTTTTCTTTTAGTCTACTAAAAGTGAAAGGAAGTGAAGGGCACAGGATAAACTCAGCTACAAGAAATACATGCAGTATTTTTTTAGAGAAAAATTTCCTAACCTGGAAATGGTAGAGACATTGTGATCTTTCAAATGTCAAGTGCAGTTATATTTATGAAAAATAATCTGTTCTGTGGCACGGGCAGTGAGGGCATCACATGCGTGAGTTTTTGACTGGATCAAACATTTCCAAGATGGCCGAGAAGACGGGAGATGATGACTGCCTGGGTCACCCTTCCATGTCCAAAACGGATGGAAATATCGAAAAGGTCGGTTATCTGGTTCGATCTGAGTGTCAGTTAACAATAATGAGATTACTGGAACTGTAGGAATTGAAAAAAAAGCATATCGCAACAAATTTTACATAAAAATTTGAGCATGCGAAAGGGGTGCCTAAAATTCTCACAATCAAACAAAAAAGTGTGTGCTGACAATAGATGCCATTACAAATGACCAGAACTTCTTGGAAAGAGTCATAACATGTGACAAATCTTGGTTTTTCACTTATGATCCCAAAACAAAACGTCAATCCATGTATTGGAAGGGTCCAACCCCATTGAAAGCTAAAAGAGCTAGAAATTCAAAGCGATGATGATCGTTTTTTTGACATTCATGGAATTGTGTACCTTTACTGGGTTCTTTGGGGTCAAACTATTAATCAACATTACAACCGTGAGGTGCTTGCTCAACTCCGTGAAAGAGTAAGGAAAAGCGACCCGAATTGTTGAAGTATAAGTTATGGCTACTCCATTAAGACAACCAAGCGCCGGCCACAATGCATTGTCTGTCAAGATATTTCAATCCAAGTTCAACAACTATCAGCCTGACCTGGCACCATGTGACTTTTATATTATTAAGACACTATTTTTTTTTTTAAAGAGAAAAATCTTATCTCATTGACCCCAAGGTCAAATCTGCATTAAAAGGAACAAGATTTCAGTCTGTTGAAGCTGTGAATGAAAAAGCGGCTCGCATGTCCAAACTTTTTATCCTCTATTATCTGCATGATGCAGGAGCTCACAGAACAAGACTTCAAGCACTGTTTTGAACAATGGAAAATTGCTTGGAGGAGGGGTGTATTTTGAAGGTGATAAAAACTAAATATGTATAAATGTAAAATAAAATATTTTTCAAAATAATCTCATTATTTAATAGTCACACCTCTTAAATACAATTAAATAGATTTTTGAAATTTAATTTTTTATTTACATAAAGGATTAGAATTACCAATGATAATTTAAATTCTAATATTTGATAACTGATATATTAGTAGCTAGGTATCCAAGCTTTCAGAATTGCAATTATTATGTTAGTTCACAAATAAATTTAGCCCTCTCTCATTGAAACAATACTATTTTAAATAACTAATGACATTTTATTTAAAATAATTTAAATAGTATGTTGACGTTTTTCTTTCATATGAGTAATTATTTTATTTTATTTTTCTCTTATTACTTCTAACCTAATGAAATTAAACTTTATAGTATTTTATGAAAAACTTGCTAAAGCTTTTTAAAGAACTAACATTTTTTGTTATTTTACATTACAATGGTTTATCAATTTATTAAATAAATAATAACAAAAGGGCCAAGGTGCCCTTGCACATTGTTGACACAGCTATCCTTCATCATACAATACTAGGAAGAGCATCTGAGAAGCTAAGCAGAGTAAGCCTTGAGGACACTACTTTTCAAAACCTGTGGTTTGTGAATTTTAGCTACATCCTGTTCGCGGTGACCCTACATTCTAAATACAGGTGATATGAACTGAGAAGTCCATAATTATCTCTGATGTAAGGCAGCAATACCTATCATAGGTGCATGGAGAATAAGTGTGACTGGTCATGTGAAGGTCCAAAAAGAGAGAAGATGGATCAGCGAAATGGTTCCTGAACTGCTAAGTGCAGAGCATATGATGACATTATCAGATGAATGTAAGATACTCAAAGCCAATGTGAAGGCAGACTTCCTAGAGAACCCTAAAGTATTAACTTCCTCAAGGGGGGTTGGGCATTCTACTAATACTTAAGTGAGGCTGAAGATAATTGACCACATCAAGGTTCTTGTACATTATTGATAAGATAAACTCTTATATTCAGATCATTTCTTACTTATTGCTAGAATACAAGATAAAATCTGTTCTCTGAAAGGATAAAAAAAATTAATATTATGAAACATGGAATGCGAAGATTTTTGGTCAAAATACATTGAGGAACTGAAAAAGCAGACTATGAAGTACTCTCCTGAACAAAAGTGGGATCTAGTTTGTCAGGCATTTGAAAGAAGAGGAGTTTTCGGGCTTTGAAGAAGAATAGATGACAATGAATGTGAAGCTGAAAACATGAAGGTTCATTTCAGTAGTAGACTCAACATTTTATGGTTTGAAGTTTTTTTACTTTTAATTAAGTCTCATAGTTTTGAATTTTGACAGATATACCGCTGGTCACCCTAATTTAGACTTATATAATCTTTCTTTCAAATAAAACATTAAGCTTTGTGTAATTTTTATTAAAGTATTTAAAAAAAAATTTACCTCTCTGCCATTTTATCTAAATTTTTAACTAAAATAGTTAAACAAAACTAATCGCTCAAAAAATATTCATTTGCTTTTCTTATCCTCTATTTACTAATAACAAAAAGGTAAGAACCAACTCACACTGACTAGGCCATAAAAAAATTTTAAGTGTGGAAATTCCTTTACTATTGCATGCATTTATGATCACCTGTAAGGGAATTATTATTTATAGGCTACTATTATGCATCAAATTTAATTACAGTTTAAATCTAGTTACCTGTTAATATACAATGAAACCTATTAGTGTAAAAAAAAAAAAAAAAATTGAAAAATAGAATAAATTGATTCTTCTTAGCTTTGGCTAAAGTTATAATTAAAAATTATCTTGCAATAATTTAAAAAAAAATTTATATATATAATTTCCATGTATAGTATTNTATATAGTATATATATAGGAAACTTCCAGTGTATTTAGTAATCAAATCTACCCAGTGCTCCTATAAAAAAAATGTGGGTATGAATAATAAGAACAAAGCTTGAGTAATTTTATTCATTATAATTTAAAATTACAGTTTCAATATTTACATACTGTTGAAATCAAATTTTTATTTGAAATTCTTGCTTTTATTGTAAATTTATTTAGATTGTGTACATTTTATACAAAATACTGGATAATAAATGGGTGAATTAGCTATTTTTCATTTACCTTATTAATTTTCACATAAAACATGGCTTACTTTTGTAAATAAAAAGTGAAAACTAGACGTTATTTTGCTCCTGTGACAAATCCAGTTCTTGATTAATTAAATTTTTAACATTTTATTTCTTCTGAAGAAATGTAGCTAAGCTATAAGTTTGCCCTAATGACAAATGATTTTTGATCTTGACACCAAAAATAAATACTGTACATTAAAATTTATAAATATACAGGTGTACCACAAATTATATACAAAACTTAAGGATGTATCTGAGCTGTTGCTTGTAGTATATATAATTTTTGTCAACAGTCGCAGGAATGAGAAACAGCTCAGACAAGGTAAGTTCTGATAGTAATGCTTGTGTATCAAAAGGTCACATTGATAAACAAAACATTAAAAAGTAGAGGAAATTCTTTTTGTCATTACCAAATGAACATACCCATACATATCCAACCCAGCAGATACAATGAACAATAAATGTTATAACTAAAGAAAATTTGTTTATAAATGATAGGGCTCTTTGTAACAAAAAAAAAAAAAAAAGGCTCGGAATATCCCCCCATTGGTTCTAAACAGTAATAATAGCTCAACACGTCTTGGTATCTATACATCTCAACCTGACAGATTTTTGTAATTAATTTTTTGAGTACCTTATTTTATTTCAAAATAATTATTTAAAGTGAACATTTACATTTTGTTTTCACTAGTTATTTTGAATATAATGTTTATAACATCTTTTCCTATCACAAGATTTATTATGTTTTCATTTGGAAAAGTTTTGATACTTTTTGAGTTAATGATAGTGGGAATTTCTAATGCCTGCATTAATCCCTTAGTTTTTGCTTGTTTGAAGCTATGTCAAAGGAAGATCCATAACTTTATTAGGGAAAAATAATTAAATAGTTCAATAAATGTCATATGTGAAATAAAAAACAAATATATAAGAGTTCACATGACAGGTACTATAAAATAATTGGCCTAAGTTAAATAATACATGATATTGAGAGAAAATTAAGAAAATTGTCTTAATATTTTAAAACATATACCATGAAATGGTCTTCAAATATTTCAAATTTCATGTGCATTCATTATTCCTAGAGCATTGAAAAATATGGTTGTCTTAAAATCATAATATATATGGAAGAGCATCTGAGAAGCTAAGCAGAGTAAGCCTTGAGGACACTACTTTTCAAAACCTGTGGTTTGTGAATTTTAGCTACATCCTGTTCGCGGTGACCCTACATTCTAAATACAGGTGATATGAACTGAGAAGTCCATAATTATCTCTGANATATATATATTATATTATATTAGTGCTACTATGGCTATGGTTATATGAGATTTATTTGAATTTGAGGTTCATTATGATTTCCTTCTTTTGGGCATCATTTATGGTACATCCTGTGTGTGAACCTGTCAAGGTCTTTTTGTTACTTTCTATAATACTTGGCATGGAGGATTTAAATACAGAAATAAAGGATGTATTATTTATGTGCATAATTGGATCAATGAAAACTAACCCAAATTAGATTATAACATTTTTTGTACATTAGTGGCTGTAACATTAGTGGAACACAATGAAGCTCAACACATCCAGATTTAATGAGAAATAAGATAATATATAAATCAATTGACCATTAGGAGTAGGTTTTTAACTGAACCTCGAAAATATAACATACTAGGAGCCAAAATTATTTAAAATTTTACTTAAAACTTTTTGCTACATGCTACGACCTATAAATCCAAAGCAAAAGAATGATTTACTTATTAAGCGAAATTGGATACAAAATATTTAAAATAATTATAATTAAATCTAACATACTGCAATAAAACTCAATGAACTTACCTTTATTAGCATCTAAAAGGTTTTTGTAATTAATTAATAAAATTAGGTAATTAGGAATGGAGGTATAGGAGAAACGCCTAATTGTAATTTGGACACTGTATATTTATAGCAGTGTCAGAAAATTTTTTTAATTAAATGAAAATATGATTTTAAAACTTAATTATTATTATCAAAATTATGTTCTGTTAATATACAAATTATTGTAAGGTGAATTAATTCACAGAGTAAGTTTACATCACTAAAAGATAAGGGAGTTCATATAGTAAAGAATTATATAGAGGGCAGGATTGCTAGGGTTTGTAGTTTCTCGGGTTCTTGTTTGACCAAAATATTTAAAATAAAAATTGAATTGTTTAAATTAATTGCAAAACAGAACATAGGACTGACAGTCAGTGATGGTAACCTGAAATCTTGGTGTAGGAAACATTTTTTAGAAGTTGAAAGTTCTTAAATCTCATTACTTGCCGCTGAAATAAATATTTAAGGATCCACTCTGTTATTAAAATTATTTAAAAAAAATAAGAGTTTACTTAAAATTTAAGTTTGAAATAAAACTTTTTATTATCTGATATGCTAAGAATTTACTTTATATACTATTTTACAGGATTTTTACTTTGGTAAAAATCAGAGGGAATATTATTTTACTTTTGTGAAGCAGAAAAAGTCCTTAAACTTTTAATACCAGCTGGTAGTACCAATATATAGGTTTGAAAAACTAAATGATGATTAGGGTTATTAAATAACAACCAATTCTCGCACATTTTATATACTTTAATTGCTGTGCGCTTTCGAAATCAGAGTTGACAAGGCAGGGACACTCCAAGGTTGCCAAGGAGTGGAAAGTGACTGAGCTCCATAAATGAAATCAATGATTCCAAAATTATCAAACAATTAAAATATATAAAAAGTGTGAAGAATTGGTTGTTATTTGATAACCCTAAGTGTCATTAATTTTGCTTCCAGCACAAATAAAAGACTAAATAAAGATTTTTTCTTGTTGCACTCCATCATTCCTTCTTGAATCACATAATGAGAATATGTTATTCTCTCTTTTGTTCGCTACTTCATTTTTCTACAAAGATTAAGAGTTTTTTTTGTCTAATGAAAGTGATCGATCTTGGAAAAAACGAAAACCAAGGGTACTACAAAATTTTTGCAATTCTGCTTTATTTAATTTTGTCAAAGTAATTTCCTCCTCAATTAATACACTTCATTTGCCATAACCATTAAAACAGACCTTCAAGTTTCATTCATTATCCCAAGATTCAGAAAGTTCTTGTCTCTGAAAAAAATGTTTCCCTTCAGCTTTAATTTCACTTGTGTGAACAGTACAAAGTTGCAGAGTGAGGCTGGACTGTAAAGGAGGATACTCACTCTCCTCATTTGAAGTTTCAGGCCAGTTTTGTCAAAATAGTCCGTGTTATTCCTACACAATGAGCTAGAGTATCGTAATAATGAAGGTACTTGGTGTCCATTCATGATTTCAGTCAAAATTTTTCATGGACTCTTATGTCTTTAAGCAGACTGTTCAGTGCACCGCTTAGCTGTGAATTTCTTCTACGTTTCCAAAATGACATGCTCTATAATTTTGCTTGATTTGAAAAATACAGTGATAATATTTTTCTTTAAAAAATCAAAATTTTCTAAGAGATACAGGTGTATTCTCATCTCTTAATTTTGTTTGACTCAGGCTTTAACTTTGTATTGGGCCTTGGTCGGAACAGCATAATAGTACTGCTAAGTTTGAACACCAGTCACAATTCTGTTCACAAATTGAGATTATCTTTTGCCAAATAGTTTCAGCCTCTTTCAACACCAAGTGGTTGGGTGAGTCATGTTCTCTTCTTTCAGACAATGGATAACCTAATAAAGTTTCTCTGCCTTTAAATTGTCTTTCAGAATCAAATGAATTGCTAGTGCATGAACCTTCATGTTTCAAAACCTGTAACTCGTGAACCTTGACACTTGTAAAGTCTTCCTTACCTGTTGATATGCCACTTGCCAAATTACCCTTACTTCACTATGTGACTATAATAGTTCATACTTTAATCTGTCACTACTCTGGAACTGAGTCCAGACATGTTGTTGATGGCTACTATGCCATGTCTGAACACTGCAGCCTCTTGGGCCTTTTTGTTGTCACATTACAAAACTTTTAGGGGTACCCTTTGTGTGGGTATTTGGGTATATATATATATATATACACATATGAATATTTTGTTCAGTGATCATCTCAAATATATCTTTAGAAACTCTTTGTCATGTTTTCAGGATTAGACAGTTTTGCTTTTTTGCCCAACCTCTTTCATTTCGAGCAGCCACCCACAAAAAATTTCTCGAAAGTCAGTTTTTGTTGATTATTTGCATTTCTGTTGCACTTTTTACTTTCCATCCCAGTCAAAGCATTTTCTTATTAATGAAAACTTGGGGAAAAATAAAAGTTTTGTTGGTTTGACATTTGAAAAATATGCAAAATTCTAGGTTGAAAAATATCCATAAATAAAAGGCTAATTCCCATTTCATTCAAGCCTCTTAACATGTGAGCTAAGATTACCATGGATCCTGCTCAAGAATGACAGCTTATCTAACAAGTGTCAGTTGAAGAACAATTAGATCATGCTAACTTTGGGGATGACTCTTTTAAAATTAAGAAGGGAAAAAAAAAATGTAAAATGGGTTGTAACAATTCAAGATCTTCCAATGAGGGGGAATAGTAATGTAAACAAAGGTGGCCTTCACTGATATTCAATGAGGCTTAACAGTTAAGTAAGGTAGCTAAGCCTTTCAAGATATTTATTAAAATTTCTTTCCTGAAGGTGCAACTTTCCTTACTACAACTGGAAATGAAAGTCAGTTAAACTTTTTATTAATTAAATAAAAGCATTCTATAATTTTAGTAGATTCTTAGATGAGTATTTGCAATCAATTATTATTAAAATTAACAACGATTTTCAGGATTGATAATTGATTGGATTACAAGCATTAAATGCCTCTTCATTTTGGTCAGAAAAGTCTGAACTTAACCTTGAAAGTATTGATACTCAATGAGAACAGGTTAATGATTACAAAATAAGAAATTTACTTTTCATTTGTAAAATTCCAAAGTAGAATAAAAGAAGCATTCTTAAGCAACAAAGAAACATACTTTGTATCTGTTATGGCAGGAAGTTACATCAGCCTAAATTTTATGAAGAGAAGAATTTGGGCTTGGTAGTTGAAGAATTAAAAACTTATTTTTTTATTTATTTGGTTACAAATTACTTTTTAATTCATCGATTACCAAGATCGAATTCCTGATAATCCTCTCTTCTTAACTCAGCTTAGATTTTCCCTTTGGATCTTAATAATATTTATACTACTTAATGCATTGGATTCCAGATAATAATTAATGCAACAATTAAGAAAACAAAAATAAAAATGTTAAATGACCCTGGTGAAAACAGATCATTATAATTGAACTTAGAAAGGACCTAGTTACCTACCTGTAATATTCATGCAAAATGAATGATCTTTAAATGACTTCTGATTTTCTTAAATTCAATGTGATACTATTGTAAGTATGAAATAAAAATTTAGTCTAATGAATAGCTGAGAGCAAAGTAAATTTTTTTTATCCCTTTCGCTTAACTGTTCCTCCTTCCATTCCAATTTTACAATAACTCTATACAGTTATTTTCTCCCAGAGCTGTTTATAATCTAAGTTCAATTGTAATATTTTAAGGAACTTTTACTCACTCTTTAGGTGGATACTTAAAGACCCTGTTGAAGTTAGTCAAAATAAGTTTAAGTTAAAATACAAATAAATGAAGAAATAAAACAGAAGAAGTTACATATATTGCTTTATTTTCTTAATTTTAAAGTATTTATTTAAATATGGATGTATTGTTCACGTAGGCTTCGACGGTCGTCAGAAGTATTTACCGTTTCTTCTTCCGGGTTGGACCGTGTCAAGTTTTTGATAGTTGCCGAGCTTTCGCACATCATGTGATGGCTTCTTCAGGGCTGAATAGATAATTCTCTTCGGATTTTTCGGAATCTCTCGCCCTTCGTCAGTGAGGAGTGAAGAGACTGGTAATGCGGAAATGACTCAAAGAAAGGAGAAGGTGATTGGGTTTTCCCTAATCCTCTTATTGTTGGCAATTGATATCAGGTCTTAAAATGGCTTTGGGAATGTGGATATAGTTGTAAATCTGAAGCCACATCGGGAAGTTGTTCAATCACTTGAACTTGGAAAACGTCAGTAAAACTCATTAAATGACTCTGAGCATTCCTTGATATGGGAATAGGGGACTGTGGTTCTGAACAGGATGCTCTGTGGTTATTTTTTCTGAGATTTAGTGTGTAGTACATTTTCCTGGATGTGCATGTTGATGAGGATTGGATCTTATATGTTAAGTGCGAGTTGACACTAGAGGACGTGTTGCCAGTTTTTATAATTGGGCAGAATAAGCATCTGCTTTTGTTACAGGACCGTACCTTGTTTTGGTAAATACGTAAGGTTTTCGAGAGAAAGTTTTTTTCCGTTTAGTATATCTTGGAGGGGGCTTTTCTGTACTTAATGCCAGATTTTTGTGATAGTTGGGAGCTATAGCTTAATAGGGAGGGCTTCGTGTATTTTGGTCTTGATACCTTCAACCCCGGAGGAATATTCAATAACCAGGTTAGGCATTAGGCGATTTAGGTTTAGGATGGAAGGTTCGGTTTGTAAAAAAAAAAATTTTCTGTTGAGGAGTTTGGGTTGATAATCCCTTTGAAGAAGAGATTATTTTAGGGATCCTAAGTAATTCCCCAATGTTTCTTGAGAATTACAGATGCGGAGGCCCCGAGAGGAGAGAGAGTAAGGAGAGTGTGTGGAGAGTGGCAGCTGGAATAATGTAAATACTCTACACTATGTTAGTGGGCTTGATGTGNCATCAAAAAAGTTACTAGTTGAAAAGGTGAATTACAGTCACAGAATAGTGAAAGTGCACAAGATTCCAATAGCTGGTAATGTATATTATAAGAGGATGAAGGAACCATTAAAAAAAAAAGTAGCTTAACAGAATTGTGAAAAATTATTGGAATGAGACACCTAACAGAAAAGTCAAATACCACCCTTCTCCCAAGAACAATCTGATAAATATAACTTTCTATTATCTAAATAATTTAGTTGAAAATTTTGATACAAATTTTATATGTGATTTAAGAAATTTTATTTTAATAAAGCACATTCATGCATACTTTCTCATAAAGCTTAGAACTAAAAATATTTTATATATCCCAACTAAAAAAATTATATTAAAATCATGATGATAATTGTGGTAAAGTAATCCCATTTTTCATTATTGATTTGAATCTACAGGGAGCTATTTATAATCACTAGCTTTAGATAGGCCCTCCCTTTAAATAGCTGGATGGGAAGTTGAAAAAAAAATTATCTTTATATTTTATAGATGATTTTTTTTTTCAACTTCCTATCCAGCTATTTAAAGTGAAGGGCTATCTAAAGGTTGCCATACTATTTTAAACACCCACATGCCACTGAGCACATTTCTTTTTCTGGATAAAAGCCTGCCCATGCTACCTGGTAGTCTCAAATGGATTCCATTGGCCAAGCAAACTCCCCAGATAAAAACTTAAACAAAATTATATAAATCTGAATAAAACTCAAACAATAGTTCAAACTATTTTATTTAAACAAATGAAGAAGCATTTGGAGTTTGGTCAAAATGTTGATTAACAAACATAATTTCCTTCAAAATGTGAATTTTTTTTATTATTCACCAATGTTTTTTCTCACATTTTAATCCTTCTAGTGTGCTGTTAACAAATTAAAAAAATGTCATGAAGATAGAAAAAAATAGAGGAGCCAATTATTAAAACAAAAAATTGATGGGAAAAACACCCTATTCAAATAAGCACCCATGCAATTGGCCTAACTTTTATTTCTTGGTAAAAACCTGCCCAAAGTGGGACTGGGAATCTGCAGTGCCAGTCTTGAAAGACCTGAAAAGATCCTCTCAATTAAGCTGTGCCTGCTTAAGGTGCCCTCTGAGTGACACTTTTGAAAGTGCTTAGGAGAAGTTATAATAGTGTTTGGATATCTCTTTTTTCATTCTTCTTTGATCATTTGATATATTTAAGTAATTAAATATAAAAATTAAAAAGAATATAGTAAATAGATACTCTAGCAATACTTTATGTGAAACTTCATTTGTTCTTACACTTTTCTATAGAATTTTATGGCTCATTCAGTAATAGGTGCGCATTTTTTTGTAGCGATTAAACAAATCTTTAGAATGCTGTAAGGGCATAATGGTTCTATAAAAAGTATTATTAGAAACTTATAGAATGGGTAAAATTGAAAATTTTTCTTCTTAAAATCCAGAAAAGAAGCAGTCTACTTGACATTGTTTTTTAATAAACTAAAGCAACTTAGCTTCTTCGTTTCATAAATCAGTTATCATTCTATTGACTAGCTTTAATTATTGTAAGAATGAACCAGTTTTGCGTCTAGGAGACCTTTGTAATTATGTTTCTCTTTTTAAAACAATGCTCTAGAGTCATCAAGGATTTCCACTTCACAATTAAAATTATAAATACTTCTTTAAAAATATTTATTTATGTAATAATATTTTTTTGCATAAGTTAAGATTCATGTATAAATATAATAAATTTTTTACTCTTACCAGTAATTTTACAGAAATTTTACTTAATTTTTTATTTATTTCCTGAATGCTTATATCACATGAATATAGCTAATTATTACAATAATAAAACCTATTTTAGATAAGATACAACATATTTAACAATATTTGGAGCTAATTCATGCAAGTGGTGTATAATTTTGGCATTATATATAATGTGTATGGAATTTTGCAGTGCTAAATAATTAGAAAAAATAGCTGCATCTTGTCAGAGGTATTTGGGAAAAATTATGTACATGTTTTTAAGCATGGGCTCTTGTAAAAATGAGGCGCTAGCGTTAAGTATTACATTAATGACCCAAATAAATCATTTTTAGATATATTTTTTATTTATCTTACCATTACTAAATGACAAATCATAGAATTTATGTGGTTGAGGGAATAGAAAATAGATGAAATAGAAAATATGTCACTGGAAATTCCAGTTATAGTAAAGAGGGGAGAAGAGAGAATAATTTTGTGTTTACTTTTTTTTTATTCAAACTCTTTCCGATCTGTGATAAGCTAAACTCTAATTTTCTAGCCATGATGTAAATCTATTTTATTCTTCATAAATATGATCTATAACATATTCATAAATATGGGTGAATACCCAGTGCCCTGATCAGAGAGCATGTTTCCTACTTAGTGTTTTTCTCTCTCCCTCAGCTTTTCTCTCAGCTAATTTTACCGAAATCAATAATATCTAGTTTTTTTCCTTCCCAAAATGGTCCAATGTTCTGCATTTTTATTTGCTTTACAGCTTGGGTTACACATTCAGATGTTATACAACCATAGTTATGATATAATTTTAACAATTATTACTTCCAGCTACATAACACCTCAGATAGTAGAACCCCTTAAATTAAAAGACAAAACTTTCCTTATTAGGAATAAAATATCTTTTATAAATGTTGTAGTTCAATAAACATATTGGAAGCATTAGTACTGTAGCCCAATAATCAAAAAAGCTCTAAAATGAAGTTATAGTATGTTACTGAATGGCTACTATATTTTATAATATAAAGAATGAATGGTGCACAAAAAACAGAAAAAAACACTAAAAGAGTTATTTAACAGCTCCATCAAACTTTGAATATAAATCAGTTCACTTGTGCTTAATTTACAGAGTGCAAACTTCCTACATATTTATTTCAGTTAATAAATAAGTTAACTATTATGTGATTAGTTTGCAGTGTGCAAACTTCAAATTAAAAAAAAAAGAAAAAGATTAATTGATTTTCCTTTGAATAATCACAGTTTTAATGTTTTAAAATTATCTTTACTGATAAAAATGCTCTGATCAGAGTGATGAGGTAAATTTGAAAATTAATCTCCTTATATATTGAAGAAAAGGTCTGTAGACAAATGGAGGTCACTACAACTTTCCCAAACTCTTTGTAGCCTCATCAGAAGAGCATCATTTTCTTGCTTCAGGTGAGCAGCATCCTCACTGAAATATACTAAAACTAAATATATGACTTTACCCAATGTTTTCATTGGGCAGAAAAAATTAAATAACTATTATGTAATTTTATAATGAACTGATGTTTCTATTGACCTCCCACTTATCATTATCTACAAATTAACACATAATAAAGAAAGAATGATTTGTCTTTTCCTTGATCTAGATATCTACAAAAATAAAGGCAGTATACATGGCTCATCAAAAAAGTTACTAGTTGAAAAGGTGAATTACAGTCACAGAATAGTGAAAGTGCACAAGATTCCAATAGCTGGTAATGTATATTATAAGAGGATGAAGGAACCATTAAAAAAAAAAGTAGCTTAACAGAATTGTGAAAAATTATTGGAATGAGACACCTAACAGAAAAGTCAAATACCACCCTTCTCCCAAGAACAATCTGATAAATATAACTTTCTATTATCTAAATAATTTAGTTGAAAATTTTGATACAAATTTTATATGTGATTTAAGAAATTTTATTTTAATAAAGCACATTCATGCATACTTTCTCATAAAGCTTAGAACTAAAAATATTTGTTAATATCATCTTACCACTCTTAGGTACATATAAAGCAGTAATTCCAAGCAATGTTGTAATAATTATTCAAATAAACTATGCTGATAGATTTCTGCTAATAATTTTAATACCTAATGGATAGAAAGTTTAACTAAGTTGCTCCCTTATTATATAAGAAGAAAAATAAAAATCACATAGAACTTTATAGGCAGAATAAAAAAAAAGAAAAAAGAAAGAAAGTTGAAATTCAGATTACATAAGTAAATTTAAATGAGAATATGATAATTACATATAAATGAAATAGATTTATTAACTTCCAAGTTTGAGATTTATTTTGTCCTATTGGGACATGGAAAACCTTTAGAGATAATTGTTAAACTTCCATGTCTTCAAATCAATTCTTCCAAAATCTTACCTTGATTCTTTTTTTGGCAAGGATGAATTATTCAATAATTCCGGGAAATTGAATTTAGAGGTTGGATTATAATTTTTTAATAACATAATGATTTCACTAGAATAAAATAAAACCATATTTTTAATTGTCTTAAAATTTTCTGGTTAAAAAATATTCTAAGTACTTAAATAGAAATGCATTTCTATGTTAAGCAAGTCTGGACTTCTTATAAATAAATTTTAAAAAAATGAAAGTGGAGGAAGATATTTTTGTTGATACCCATTTATTGAAATGTTTATTAACATTTTTAGTAGAAGGAATATAAAAGGAACCAAATAGTATCAGGTATATTCATTGAGAAGAAAACAAATTAATGTAAATGGGATTAAGGGCCTTTTTCAGGAACTCAATCTTTACTGAGTAGTACAGTATTGACTACTGTAATACTCAGTAAAGTAGATATCAAGTATCGTAACCAATACTCCTCGGTGGCACAATAGGCCTTAATATGTCAAGTTGAAATTTTCCCTATAGGATTGATAGGGTATATCAATCTAACTTCCATGGGATTGGAGAGCAGACAAGAAACATTTTGTTTAATGCTTGAATTACATGCATTAAAATGCTTGTTAATGACTACAAGCATTTTTTACATAAGTATGAAATGAAAAGTATTGAATAAAGCTAACATCAAGTGTAAAACCAGATTTACATGTTCTTTATTGTAAACATGATTATCACATTGGTCATTTTAATAACTGTATCACTCATTTCTGCTTCAGAAAATTTGTAAGGATATAGGTATTTTTCAATTGGTTTTATATGTAAATAATTCATACATCTGAAAGTAATGTTCACACTTGAAAAGTGCCAGTCTTGGGTAGTATAAAGTGGAGAGAGGGGAAATAAAAAATACATACAGCCTGATGTGCTCTAACTTTGGAATTCCTGGTGTATCACTATCAGATCATCTCCAGATTTCTTTTCTGTGTATCAATGAGTTTTGGTTTTATTTCACTTTCAGACCCTGAGGAATGTTTTTACTATATAAGAATAATCATAGCTCTATTGCTTGATGATGATATTTCAGTTTGATTAAGTGATATTGTTTTTGTTTACTCTATACGCTTAAGTTATCATTCACCTGAGTTACCTTCTTCATACCATATAAAACTATAAATTGGATGTAGATTAGGGTCATATCAATTTAACTCCCTGGAAAGTACGGTCAAAGACTTTCCTCTTTGTTGTAAGTTTGAATGAATTGATGAATTTTGAGGTCCTGTTAATATTCAAAAAAGTTACATAGGAAACAGTAAACCCCCTAAATTTCTACTTTTCTCCTAAGATAGGAGGAGCTTAGAGATTCTCAGAACACAAGATAGTTTAAGAAATTAATGGGAAGAAATATACATTTGAACATTATAGGGAACTAAGGTCTCAATAGTATAAAGAAGGAATGCAAGTGAAAAAGATCAGATTTAAATAAGAATAAAAGGCATATTAAAGAAATGTAATAAAACAGAAATGTAGAGATAGGAGTTATATTATGCCTGGATCACCCTTAGCTCCCCAAACATTTCACTATGTTGTATTAAGGCCTACTTTGTCTTCAAAGACATCTATCTCTTAACAACATAATGAAAGGACCAAACATTGGTATATAACAACAAAGAACTTTGGGAGAAAACCTTATATGACTACTGTAAGCATAAGCATCTCTTCTGAGGTAAATCTGGGGAGGTAAAATTTGTTTCTCTTATTTGATAAATTTGCCTATATTTATAGTTCTTGAACTCTTAAACTACCTCAGAGGCCTTAATATTATGACCCACTATGATACAGATAAGTAAAATACAAAACAAATAACATTATGCAATGGAATCAAAAGATAATATATCATATCTTGTTGGAAAGAGTAACTGAAAAAGGGCCTTTAAAAGAAAATTATTATTTTATATATATATATATATATATATATATATATATATATATATATATANATATATATTGTTATAAGATTTTAAAACTGGATGACTAATATATGTAGTGCTGATTACCCAAAACCAATCTCTGGTTCATATATATCTAGAAAAGTTAATGTTTTATTCTTTATTCGTATCTACATAAACTTTATGGATTATTAGGAAGTTTCTTGGAATATACATCCTATTGTAAAGCATATTTGTAAGGAAGATTTGACATTTAGATTGAACTCCACTCAATTTGTTAATATTATGTGACAATATAATTTACCATTTTCCTCGAATTTTAACAAATATAAACTATCAAATTTAACATTTTCTTAGTTATTTAACTCTCAATATGATCTAATTATGAATGTTATAATATATATCTTATTCATATATTATAAAAATTTTTAGTTAACTACTAATTCAAAAGGTAAAAGGGGATAAGTTAAAATTTTTGAACCTACGACATATATAAGATTTTAGTTTTTTGTACACTTTCTTTTCTTTATTTATAAAGTGAGAAGAGAGAATTTGGTTTATTAGTAAAGTAAGCATTCTCTTTATACTTTCTGGTTTTTAAAAATAGGTTGGAAACATCCAAATAAATTTTCAGGTTTTGAAACATAACTTTCGCCCATTGGTTTTGAAGAACAAAAACAAAACAAAGTAAAAGCAGTTTCAAATTAGCATGCAGATACATAAAATAAATAAAACAGCTCATTTTCAAAGATGCAAAACATTTCTAGACATAATTTGGTCTTGTTTAATATTGTCAACAATACACTACAATACAAATAAATACATTCCATTTCAATTAATTAATTTTTTTTAATATTTCTATTCTCAATCCGAACCATTATTTCATTCTTAAGTATGTTTGAAGTTTGGTATTAAAAACATTTCACTGTCAAAGACAGGAATTTTGCTCTTGGAAAAAAAGTATAGAAAAAACAAAAATAAGTTCTTCATTATTTGTTTTAAGTAATAGTTAGTCCTCTGCCATACCTCATTGTTTTGTATTAATTTTATACCCGGGGAAGGGGGTTTTGGAGGGACATCCATTAATAAAAATTAATAAAAAAAACTGTCATACATTCCAATTTATTCTTAGAGATTTTTGGACATTTGACCTAATATTATCATGCAATTTTATTTATTACAAATAATTTTATAATGTAAATGTGTAATTTATTCAATTTTTAATTACAAAAGTTATTCAAAACATATCCTTTAAATTAGAATTTTGATTTTCAAATGGAATCATTACTACTGTTGAGGATAAGTATATTCTCATAATGTAAGAAATAATTACTTAGAATTACAATAAATAATGACTGTAAAATAAAATAGTTTTAATTTTAATTGACTTATCAAGGCTAAAATTTAATGATTAAACCTAATCCTTGAACACGAATATATATTTAAAAAAAATGTAACCTGTGCTCTACCAGTATGATAATGACAAGTATAATAGTATAAAATACTGTTAGTATATTAGCAATTGTACTAAATGTTCCTTACTTATAAACTAATTACAATAAATAAATCTTATCTATCAAAATATAAACATGCAATAATATATTTAATGGCAATTATAACTTTTGAAGTGGCAACTAAATTTACATATACATGCATACAGCTACAAATGTATACACACACACACACACNATATTACACTTTATTTAAATTATGTTTTTACTTTTCATTATAATAAAATATTTTATTTTAGTTTTTGTTTTAAATTTATCTAAAAATTGTGTTATAGACCCTGATCTTTCTAAATTAAAGTATGTAATTTAAAATTCTTATTATTAAAATGAGAAAGGATTACTTACAATGAGGTAAGTGCATAGAGAGAAAATTCTGAATCAGATTTCAATAAGAGTAACATTACTAAAGGCCAGACAGATATACTCTCTATTAAATATACTGTATTATATTAAATGTATTACATGAAATATTTTAACATAAGGATTTTTTAATATTAGTAGATTATTTTGTTTAAAATAATTAACTTTGAAATAAGTTTTTAAATTTAGTGTTGTTTATTTTAGTAGTAAATAAAAACATTGACGCATTGTGTTTTGCATTATTTGTAGTTAATCTTTTCACATCATTTTGTCATAATTTTATTATTATTGTTTTACATGTAAGTTAGTGTACCAAATTTTTTTAATAATTATTTTTTGGCAACAATTTTGAATTAGTTTTTAAAAAGATGTATTTATAATTCAGAAAGGCAACAAGAAAAGGCCATCTAGTCTAAAAGAATATTTACTGAAGACAATACTTCGTATTTTGAGATATCTTCAGGTTTTTCTTAAAAAATAACAATTATTAAAAATACTAAAGAAACATTATTATACATAAATAAACCTAAAGACTTTTCAACATAATAATTAAAGATAATTAATGGGATGGCAACCTGTAGATAGCCCCTCCCCATCCATGACTCTAGGAGGTTGAAAGGGAGATATATTTTTCCTAAAATTTTAAAATTGCAGGTGTTTGCCTGTAATTGAGTAGAAAGGTATTCTAAATAAAATACTCTGTTACACTAGTTGGCTGGTAATCATGCATTGAAATAATACTCCTTTTTTTTAAGTATTATAAATTATGGAATTTTTATCTTTAGTTATAAAGTTTGATTAATAAAATTATTAATTATATTTTAAACTTGGTATTTAGGATGATTATAATAGAAAATAAGTAGACTCTTGTTGGTAGTATTTTTATGTCCACAAATTTTTGTCTTTTCTATGTAAGAATATTTCAATATCTGAATACCTTAAACTGGTTTTTTCACGAGTAGCTCTGAAGTGAATTTATTATAGATTTTTGATAGTTCATAAACCAACCAAATTTCATCATATTTTTCTTTTCTATCAAGATTTCTCGATATCTATCAATGGGGTATCTCTCACCCCATTAGATTTTTTGATGAGACTTACCTTTTATCTTACTGTTCTACCTAGATAACCCTCTCTTTGCTACTTCACAAACTTTCTTTTATTCTGCTGTATATTGTTCGTGACCAATTGGGTTACTCTCTCCATTCATCATTCAATATTTTTTATTTTATTTTTAGTACTTAAGAATGTATTATATTAGTTTTAATTACATTAGATACATGTTTCTATCAATGTATATACAAAAAAAAAGTTTTTCTTTTTATTTTTTTTGTCCCTGAAGATTGCTTACAATATAAACCAAATTATTGGCATTAGAAAATTAATATGACTGATTTTTCAAGTGTTTTATTTGACCTAATTATTGGTTTATTGGTCAAGGTTTTTTTTTTCTTTAATGGCGTGTCAACCTTTGGTCAAGGTTTAATAATAGACACTATTTATTTTTTAGTTTAAAATCCACATATGTTTCTTCAGAAGGTCAAAATATTTGATTATTTACAAAATTTCAACTGGTTTCAATTAAAAATGTCATGATGAAATATGAAGGTCCTTTAAATACTCAATGGGGTTCTACTCTCTTCATATTTGAACTAGAGGTTAAATTTAGCTGCTATAAATTTTCACAAGTATTGAGCAAAGAAAGTGTTTTAGAATGGCAACAAAAAAACAGGAATGAGTTTTTTTTTATTAATTAAACCATCAGTTTTTGAACAAAAAATTTAATTATGCTATCAGAAGATCTAGAATAAGAATTGAAATAGAATGTTTTTTGTTTTTTCACTTATGAATATTACCAAGCAAAGCTTCACAAAATGGGTAAAATAATTATTTAACTGTACGTTTATTTTGTAAATACAATTTAAAACATTTAAAGCTCTAATTATTGCTTCCAAATCTTCTTTGTACCAGTGCCTAAGGATATTTAATTATCTTCAAAGCTATACTTCAACAAACACAAATGGTTACATATGGGTTTATGTGCTTATGTTTGACTGCTGAGCCATATTGACTTTGCTAAATGGGCTAAAAAAACAATCAAAATAATTTTTCTAGAATTTTCTTTTATTTTGAAAAAGGCCCTAAAATATAAGTAATGCATATTTTGAGGGAGGCTAATAAAAAATAATAAGCTTTTCAAGGAGCCTAATTTGAATGTAGTTAAAATATGGAACTAAGAAAGACAGGCAAATTATTTTTTAAATGTTATTTTATAAGAAAATAACAAGGTTTTGTTTATACATATAAGTAGCATAGTAAATGAATCACAAATGTGCAGAATATTTCAATATGAATATGATTTGGGGTTGTAATAATTGGAGACACTCTTAGCAGGCGAGTAAAAGGCTCTGAAGATAGAAGCTATACCTTCCGAAAGCAGCTAAGCTCAAATAAATTGGGTAAGTCTGAAGGAGACTTCAATTATTACAACCCCAATGACAACCTTCACTCCCAGCAATAATATGATTTGCTTTTGTGAACAAGGACTCTTGATTCAAAAACTAATTGTTCTAATATTATGCTTCCTTAGAATCCTGGCTATCTTTTCAGTTGTTCCTTTTACATAAGGGACAGTCGCTTGCCCTCTTTATTCTTTCTTGTTCTTGTTACAAGGAGGAAGATAACAGAAAAGAATACAGAGTGCAAGCGACTGTCCCTTATGTAAAAGGAACAACTGAAATGATAGCCAAGATTCTAAGGAAGCATAATATTAGAACAACGCATACCACGGATAAGAAAATGGCAGACATTCTTCCAAATTCCAAAGACAAGTTGGGCCTGAGGACTCCAGGGGTATATAACATTCCCTGCTCATGCGGAAAGTCATACATCGGTGAGACTGGCAGAACCATCGATACCAGATTAAAGGAGCATATTGCGGACACTAGTCATCCCATACAATTTGAAAACACCTCCATTATCGCTAAAGAGAGCAACTACTACCAACAGACAATTAGAGAAGCTATCGAAATAGCGAAGAATCCAGATTAATATTAACAAAGAAGATGGTTATAAATTAAGTCAGAACTGGAAACACGCTTTATTTAAGAGGAAACCAGTTAGGGGCGCTCCTATTGGCACCAGAAACATGACTTGCTGTTCCAGAGAGTTGACGTCTGAAGGCCACGCCCATTGGGAAGCAGCATCCAATAGGAAAGCAGCAGACTCCCCGGGAAAAATGAACAGTCAATGGAAAGGCAGGCTGAGATCGAGGTCACCTAGCGATGCTCTCATTCTCCATTCAGCCGTGAAGAAGCCATCACATGATGTGCGAAAGCTTGGCACCTAAAAACTCCAAGAAACGGTTGAACCCGGAAGAAGAATTTGTAAATAAAATTTTATATTACTATTAAGTAGAGAATACAGCAAAGGCTGTGAAAGGTAAAACAGATAAAAGAGGTATTTCATATTATAATTTTTAGTTGTTTACCCTGTTAAAAAAAAAAAAATATATATATATAATAATGTAAAAATGTCTACACACAAAGCTTAATATAGGTGAACACAAAACCATTAGAACAAAGTACTGATTTTAGTACTATAATAAGTTCAAATAATATTAAATTAAATCAAATTAACAATGACAGATTCATTAAAAATAAAAAATAAACTAACTGAAGCTTTTGGAAAGTTTTATTGAAATTGAGGGTTAAGCAAAATCCCACACATAGTGATTCAATTACTCTGTGCACATCTTGATATATATATATATTTCATAAACCAACCAAA
>KZ807287.1:438029-456234 GCA_000696205.2 Oncopeltus fasciatus | reverse complement strand
TATAAAAATAAATATTATGCATGCTGTAACTATTAAAAAAAAATTAAGTTATTTTTATCTAAGCTTGAGCCCCAATCCCCCAAGCTTGAGCCCCAATCTTGATCAATAACAAACTTAGCATTTTGTTATGCTAAATTTTATAAAGAAAAACAACTTTTTTTGCTTCTAGATCATTTAATTAAAACTCAGGGTTCAGGTAAACCCACACTCCTAATTGATCAATTTTGCTGTGCAATGCCTAAAATATCTATTTTATTAATGAACAAATCTGTGCCAAGTTTTATAACTCTGAACTAAATATAAAGCCCACTGTATCCAAAAAGTTAGCAGCTATTAACGAATAGCTCTAAGACTATTGGTACAATTTTGCTTAATAATGAGCTTAGCCTTTCTCATTTACATGCCTTTCTCTCATTTCTCATTTACATGCCAAAATGACGGTAATGGGACATATCAAATTTCATAAAGGAAAACTGAAAACTGTGGCCAAGAAAGTGTGTATATATATTCATACGTTTAGTATATACTAAAAATATATATTTAGTATATTTAGCCACATTTAGTGACTACCATTTTTAGAGTATAATAGATAGGAGTGGAAAAATTTAGAAGGAGATCAAACAATAAAATTCTAATGTCTTCTTTATGATGAAAACAATATTAAATGAAAAAAAAAGTAATTTGTTTAATTTTTTAACAACTATAATATTTTTAATAATAAATTATGGAAAATGTTCAGGAATGCAACTTCAGAGTTGTGCAGATCCACTTAAAATATGAAATCATATTCGTATTGGCTATAAGTAAATTCTGTTATCCATGATAGACAATTGCTTCATATAATAAAATATGCATTATAATTTCCCCACAAAGCATAATATTATACACAAACACACCCATATACTTCACAATGAAGTAATAATGAAATTAAAATGTTTATTAAAAATTATAATTAATTACATTTTGATTAAAACACATTAGTGTGAATTTAATTTATTAAGCAATAAGGAATTAAATAAATTAGATGATTTTTATTGGGGTTCGGTCAAGGTAGATTAAAAAAAAAAAAAAAAATTTTTTTAAAAATTTGTATTTTTTTTTTTGGATCTACCTTGACCGAACCCCAACAAAAATCATCTAATAATAATACCTACGGTAAAAAAAACTCTCCATTTTGAATTAAATAAAGTATTTCTGTTTTAGACCATCAAAGAACTGTGGAAAAATCTACGTTTATTCCACCAAAATTAGGTTAGCCACATTGCTGAATTTTATTTATTATTCAGATAACCTTAGAATATACTAATTTCTTCATTAGGGTCTTTCATAAATAAATGTAGGAAGATATGTTTACTTTATACAGTTCATAAATAACATGTTTTAACTATTTATTCAAGAACTATATTTAAGAGCTTCAATAGTCAAGCATAAGTAAGTCACAGACGGAGCATAAATCATTATGGCCCAGCAATCAATTTGACGCCGATATAGAAGTTGACTCACCTTTAATTTTTTTTGTTTTCTTTTTAGCTTTATATTAACATCAACTTTGATTTTTGGATGTTTCTTTGACAGGACTGTCTCCTCAGCAGTTTCCTTGCATGATGAGTCCTGAGTCACAGACTGTTTTGTCTCCACTGTCAAGTAGCATTTAAACACACTAGTTTTCTTTCACTTATTGATATAATGAGTTCACTACTTGATAGAATAAATCAAAATGTAACATAAGGCTTTTTATCTATTTATAATATTTTTTCAAAAATTAGGATGAATTGGTTTATGTTTTTTTACTAAATTATTTTGTGTATATGTCCTGGATTATCTTTTTAGATAGTTTTACGATTGTATAGTTGAATAGAGGAGAATGGAGTACAATTTTACAAGAAACAATTAGGTCTATTATTATATTTAATTATATTGATTACTGTGTGCTGTTTATTTTGGGACATTTATACGCTATACATACATTTTAGGATTTTATATATATATATATATATATTNGGAATATATATATATGAAACAATACATCTGTGCCATAATAAAGGCGAATAATAAAAAAGGGCTTTATGCTAGAACAATATGCCTTTTTTCTTTCTATTTTTTTCTAGGGAACAATAGTTTCAATTTTTTTCTTCTTATTTACAACGTAATGATTTACTGATGTAGGCCATTATCTATTTAAGGCTTTATAAATTTTCCTTTTTAAGGTAATCAAACTATTTATTATATGATTTAATATTTTCTATATATTATAGTGTATCAAACCTAACAAAAACCAAAAATATAGTCAGTTAAAAATTTTAAGTTATAACCACTTTCTTGTTTCTATAATTTTTGAAATTGATAAATCACACTTGATTGGTTGAAATTAAATAAGTGTGCAGTTAGCATGTGTATCTGCCCAGCTAAAAACACAAATTGGTATCCCTGGAGAACCAGGTGAATGGAAAACAAGGTTTGTATCCCCAGATTTCATGGTTCTTCATCTGAACTGTTACTCTATAATTCCTCACTAGAGTACTGTATTGAATGGCTTGATTTACAGTCAAATATAATATTATCCCCATAAGCCTATCTTTAAAAAATTATTAATAATATAAAAATTTGTTAAGCAATGAGGTATAAAAATTTTTTTTCATGTTATGATTCATCAAAATAAAACAATGTAAAAGCAGTTTCAAATTAGCATGCAAATACATAAAATAAATAAAACAGCTCATTTTCAAAGATGCAAAACATTTCTAGACATAATTTGGTCTTGTTTAATATTGTCAACAATACACTACAATACAAATAAATACATTCCATTTCAATTAATTAATTTTTTTTAATATTTCTATTCTCAATCCGAACCATTATTTCATTCTTAAGTATGTTTGAAGTTTGGTATTAAAAACATTTCACTGTCAAAGACAGGAATTTTGCTCTTGGAAAAAAAGTATAGAAAAAACAAAAATAAGTTCTTCATTATTTGTTTTAAGTAATAGTTAGTCCTCTGCCATACCTCATTGTTTTGTATTAATTTTATACCCGGGGAAGGGGGTTTTGGAGGGACATCCATTAATAAAAATTAATAAAAAAAACTGTCATACATTCCAATTTATTCTTAGAGATTTTTGGACATTTGACCTAATATTATCATGCAATTTTATTTATTACAAATAATTTTATAATGTAAATGTGTAATTTATTCAATTTTTAATTACAAAAGTTATTCAAAACATATCCTTTAAATTAGAATTTTGATTTTCAAATGGAATCATTACTACTGTTGAGGATAAGTATATTCTCATAATGTAAGAAATAATTACTTAGAATTACAATAAATAATGACTGTAAAATAAAATAGTTTTAATTTTAATTAAAAATTAATGACACTAAGAAAAATAAATATTTTATTTGTATATATCATTTATAAATTGCCATTCTTGTTAACCTATGATCTATCTATGAGATGTAACCAGACTTGTCCTTGGTCTAAAGTTAATATTCTAAATTACACTTTATTTAAATTATGTTTTTACTTTTCATTATAATAAAATATTTTATTTTAGTTTTTGTTTTAAATTTATCTAAAAATTGTGTTATAGACCCTGATCTTTCTAAATTAAAGTATGTAATTTAAAATTCTTATTATTAAAATGAGAAAGGATTACTTACAATGAGGTAAGTGCATAGAGAGAAAATTCTGAATCAGATTTCAATAAGAGTAACATTACTAAAGGCCAGACAGATATACTCTCTATTAAATATACTGTATTATATTAAATGTATTACATGAAATATTTTAACATAAGGATTTTTTAATATTAGTAGATTATTTTGTTTAAAATAATTAACTTTGAAATAAGTTTTTAAATTTAGTGTTGTTTATTTTAGTAGTAAATAAAAACATTGACGCATTGTGTTTTGCATTATTTGTAGTTAATCTTTTCACATCATTTTGTCATAATTTTATTATTATTGTTTTACATGTAAGTTAGTGTACCAAATTTTTTTAATAATTATTTTTTGGCAACAATTTTGAATTAGTTTTTAAAAAGATGTATTTATAATTCAGAAAGGCAACAAGAAAAGGCCATCTNTATATATATATAATGTAAAGTATGTGTCTCTCGTCACTCCTCACTGATGAAGGGCGAGAGATTTTGTGATTTTTTCTTTTTGTGTGTTCACTGCACTCTTATGAAATGAAATAAAATATAATAAAAATGACTTGGTATTATTATTCAGTAATAAGATATCCTATGCCAGTAGTAATAAAAAAAATAATATTTAATACTGCAACCTAAATTGTTTAAATATATCATTGGAAACAACTTTTTGAGTAATTTAATTTTAAATATTTCATTTAAAATAAGTGCAAAAGAAAATATTTAATTTTAATTGGATTCTTGGAGGGTCTTTACAGTTATTTTACCCATTTTGTTCTAATTTCTGAGCAGGTAAAATATGTCTTACTTGTGCCTAGCCGAGGACTCCTCAAGTCGCTTAGTGAGGGCCTGGCATTCCGCGTTTAGTTTTTCCATTAGTTGTGTCTGTGACTGGATCAGGGCCTCAAGCTCGTTCTTGGTCTCCTCTGAAACCCACACTCACTTTGAGATACAGACGATCCCTATCAGGTCATCTTCTATTAATGCCCCTACTATAGCACGATTACCAATTGTTTCCTTTTGATCTTATTAGTGCATTATTAAATTAAATTTTTGTCTCATAGAAATCCCAATGCTTAGAAATAATTAACTAATATCAATAGTTTTGGATGAATGTTTTATAAGCAAATTTGTGATTACATATATAAGAACAACATAAATTTTTTGAATAGTAAAATTAGAAATTTTTTGAGAAAAAAATCGCTTACTTCCAGGAGAAGATTAGTGACATAATATAACCCTTTTAGTATAAGATTTTTCCAGATTAAGAAGAGTTTTACGAAAAATAGTTAAATTTATTTTGAAAGTAAAAGAAAAATAATTTTAAATAAGAAAATTTAAAATAATGCAAAGTATCATACCTAAGATGCATTAATCAGTTATGTTACTTGATGAGGGATATTACTTCAAGTACTTAACTGTGTAAAAAATTAAACTATTTTTATTTTATTTATTTATTTTTTACAAAAATATGATTTTAATTCAAATTCATTTTGATATACTATTATATATAAAAAAATAAGTCTATCGTTTTATTAAATAAACTAACAATTTTAAGAGCAAGACCATTAATAAAGTTCATTTTTGAAACTCACATTATTATTAAAGACTTATGTCTTTATCATACTATTACATCAAAATATGACATGACTAAGCAATGCAATATTAATCACTTTGATTGATTGAAAATTTATATGCTGTAAATTACTCCATTTAATGAACTCTTGAAACATAGAATATTAACATTCTCACATTAAAGAAGAATCCCCAATTTTAATAAGCTGACAGAAAAATAATATGTCAAAAGATAATTTTTTCTTTAGATTTGGAACAAAGAAAAACTGAAAAACTCATATTATGCAGAAAAAGTATTATGTGGGTGATCATTTTATTTCCAGAAAAAAAAAAAAAAAAAATCCTTACATATTCAAAGCTAGAAAGTTGTTTATATAAATCTATTTCTACTTGAATTAGAGATGGGCACCAATGGATATTAAAAATAATGCAACTAATATACTATACAAGTTTATTTAATTCAAGTATAAATTAAATATAAAACTACATTTCTGTCTATTCACATGCTAATAACTTCTCTTGAAAGTATCAAGGAATAACTTTTTTTCATCACTATCTCTTAATTGTTGTACATCCAAAGAATATTTATTTAAGCTAGGTAGATTGTTTGTCTTATAAAATGTTTTTATTTGTGTGAGAAGTGAGACTTGAAATAATGACAAAAAAGGCTCACCATGCTTAGCATCCATTTCTTTTATCATAGACGTAAGTTCGTCAGCCCTCTTCGAATCCTTCGAAGCAGCAGAGTCCTTCGTCAACTTTACAAGGCTCAACTAAATGAAAGAGGTATTTTATTTATTATTTAATACAGGTTATTATTTATTATTTACTATGGTTAAGTAAATTATTTGCTGCATAATGCATTCACTTTCCTAAATCAAACTAATAGAAATAGAGATTTACCAAGAAAAAAAATTTTCTTTTTAAATTATTATTATTTTTATAAAAGTAAAATTGAGCCACAATTTCATATAATTTAATCCAAATAGAGAACAATTAATTAAATTAATATTTTCCTTTTAATGGAAACTAATCCAATACAATTTAAAAAAAATAAGGCATTAATAGATTAAATCTGATTGACTTCAGTGTCGGTTAGCAATCAGAGTTTCATTAATAATATACCATACATTTTAAAATTTTTTAATATGCAAATATTTTAAGGTTGGGACAGTAATATGTTCTTTATAGCAGATTCCTGCTATCCCTTATAAGCAAAATTACAGGGTTTTTTTTTCTAGAAATTCTATATTATAGAACTTGTAGAATGTCAAATCAGAATTTGTAGTTTTTAGAATGCCAAATTAGATTGGCATATTTTTTTAGTACTTATAATGGTTGGGCTCCTATTTTAAAGGAAATAATCTCTGAGTCATGCTTATTCTAAGATATTTTGTGCCACAAAAATTTGAAACAAATACGTTCTTTAAAGCAACAGTAAATGCTATTATATCCAAGTCTAAAAAATAGTTATGTTCTCTGTTTTAAGTTAATTATATTAAACAAAAATTTCATTAAAATAAACTTGAAACAGGGAACCTATCTAGAAAGCTGACCTCTTTTTCTAGTCCAGCTATCACATCAGTAAGCCTGATGTTCTCTTTGCGTGAATGAAGGAGGTCTTGATCAGATCTATCTAATCTAGATCTCAGAGCCTGAATCTCTGCTTGCATTCTGGCCATTTCTTGTCGACTTTGTCTCTCCGCTCTTTCGACTGATAGACGACATGCAGATAATTCACTCTCCAATTTTTCCCGTTCTTCTGATGCTGTAAGTGCTTCATTCTGGAGACTACCTATATTGATGGAAAATTTTAATTATTTAGTAAGATAAGAGTTTAATTTTTGTTCTTAAATTAAAAAACTGATTTCTCGCCACACTGAATGGCTAATGAACAGTATAGATAAATTAGACTTCATAAGTTTAAAAATATATTTATATATGAAAATGAGCAGTAATATTTGATAGAATCTAAGAAAATTGGTTATAACTTTGCATTCTGAAAAAAAAAAATATTAAGAAATTCACTCTTCTACTGGAAGTAATGTATGGGACCTAGAGAATTGAGTTTTGAACAATATCCCTAGAAAATTTAATCAGAATTGCTATTAAGTAAAGGGAAGTTGTGTACTTTTAACTGTAAAATCTTTAATAGTTGATTGAATGGCAAAACAGACGAGGGGAAGAGAGAGGAAAATTAAGGTCATGATACAGGAATGTGAGAGACATATAAAATCAATACAATTAGCATCTATAACCTAAGACCAAGATTGTTGGCTATGGCCTCCCTTCTAATTTTTAAAATTGTATTATAGTTATTGAATGCTCTTTCATTAATGAAGAGAGTATATTGCAAAGTTTTTATTCACTCAGAGGTTTTTTAAGGATTTTAAAAGCTATAATTATATTTCTAATTCTCTTATTTTTAAGGTATTTAATTAATGCTAAAACAATTAAAGAAAATCATTGCATGAAGCTAGGTCATGAGGAGCATTCACCTGTTTTTGTTAGAAGCTCTTTCTTTAACTCTTCAATAGTGTTAACTTTTTGTGCCAGGTCCCTTCTTAACTCTGCCTCAGTTCTCCTTGCTCTGTCCAACTCTAAATTTAAGCGATTTGCGGCATCCCACTGAGCTGCAAGGTCACTATTCAGACGTTCAATCTGTCAAAAAGTTTTAATTTCTATATCTAGTTCTTAAGATATTCTCAATATTTATGATGGGAAGCATAATTAATTGTTGATATTATTATACTGACTGGTAACCATAACCAATGATGAGGCTTCCTAGCAGATTACACCCTCCGTTCTAGATGATTACTTGTAAAATGCATAACATAATAAAAAAGTATATTAAAGTGTTTGTTTGAAAATATAAAAAGATTTTATATTTGTCAACATAAATTAGGTACTTCTTTTCTTTGAGGCACTTGCAAAAATCATTTCTACTGTGAACCTTTACCCTGTGCAACTCTGTATGAATTTTTTTAATTTTTAAATTTTCATTTGCTTTTTCAAAAATTAGAGGGTTTTCTCATTTATTGCATTCAAAGGAAATTCAGCCTAAACTGGCAATTTAATTATTTAGTACTCAATAATTTTGGCCGCATAATGAGACAAAAAAAGAACACTTATAATCCAATGAAATGATGTACAGAGGTAAATCTAAAGGATTCAAACACAGAGAACAGAGGACATTTTTCTTCAAAAACAATAACAATCTAAATTTGGCACTATATAAATTATACTACAATAATAATAATAAAGGCTTACTGAGTAAAACTTATTCACCAATGGAGACTAAGTGGTGCACCAAATGGAGAATTTAAAAAAAAAAATGAGTCCAAATGCATAAAGGTAAATTATCAACTAAGAAAAGATTCTCCTGATAATGTTACACACAATATGTTACTCCCTTTACACCTCTCTGATTCAGTCTGTTACCTTGGGTTCCACCTTGACTTACGACTCAACTGGAATGAACATACTAAGCGAAAAGAACTCAACAGACGCCACAGACTCTTATACAGCCTTATAAATAGATGCTCACAGATCACATTAGAAAACAAACTGACCATCTACCATATTAAGACCAATCTGAACCTATGGGGCAGAACTGTGGGGTGCCGCTAAGCCTTCCAATATGCAACAAATACAATCCTTTCAGTCCAAAATTCTAAGAATAATTGCTAACGCTCCTTATTATGTGTCCAACTCTACCCTTCATCACAACTTTAATATTCCTTTTGTCAAAGACCTTATCTCCACCTGCTTCAAGCTCTTCCATAGTAAACTCCAATTGCATCCTAATCCATATGCCCAATCCCTGTTGCTGGACTCCAATCCTCACTAAAACAGAGATGGCATCGTTACCTCCTGGGCCTTAGTGCCTAAATTTATTAGGAGTGGGATCGATGGGCCCTTTCTCCCTGCACAGTGATGACCATTTATTTATTTATTGTTAATTTTATTTTTATTTTATTATATTCTTTCTTTTATTTTATTTATATTATTTTTATATATGTACTGTTATNTCATCAAATTACAAGGTGTTAAGTAACAGAATGTAATAAATAAAGATTTATATTTAAAAAAAAAGTTTTTAAGAGAGTTCCTCTTTACAGTAACTTAATTTAAATTGTAATTATGGCTTCTTTGACACACTATCTAGCATATATGCCTGAGTTACTCTTTGCAGTAACTAAATTTAAATTGTAGTCATGACTTCTTTGACACACTATCTAGCATATATGCCTGAGTACCGCTAAAGAAGTTGCATGAAAATTGTAGGCCTTCTGGGGCCTGAATAAAAGGAAAATTTTTATTGTTCAATGTTTATAATTATCTTTTTTAACTTTTTAATTTTTCTCACTCAATTTTATATTCCAAAGAGACACCCAAGGCAGACAATTAGGTGAATTTCAGACCATACCACTCTTTTACGTTGACCTGGATCATGATGACAAGATGGAAAAGATTTACGACGTCAAATTTATCCTAGGTTGCAAAGTTGTGATAGAAAAACCCTATCAGAAACGCGACTTAGCGCAATGTTTCAGATGCCAAGCTTATGGGCATACAAAGGCCTTCTGCACACACCAACATCGCTGCCTTAAATGGGGGCGACCCCATCCAACCACTGAATGCACTAAACCTCCAGACACTAACTCCCACAGACTACTTGTGCACTCTGCCAGCAAGCTCAGCCAGCAAATTATAAGGGCTGCCTCCATTACCAGAAAACCATGAAGTACCCAGAAGAAGTGGAACAAATACCTCACCCTCAAGTAAAGGCACCAACCAGAATGGTTACTCCAGGTATATCTTATGCGTCTTTCGCCGGTCAACTCAAAACTGACCTATCATCCCCAAGAGTTTCTACCTAGCCTGTTCCTGCTGCCTCTCTCAACTTCAACTCCCAGAGTTTCCAGCAACAATGGCCACAACCCAGATTTGCTTGGGACCCTTCTTCCCCAACACCAAGCCGCTCACCCACCAGACTTCCTCTCCCTTTTTATGAGTATAGAACTCATCCAGTCCAAGCGCCAGGCGAGTCACATGGCAGAGATCCTGTCATCCAGACGACCGTCAATTCTACAACCGGCTTTGTCGGTTGGTGAAGCGTGAGCTCAACTCTCACCGGTCAGAATCCTATAATAGCTATCTATCTTCTCTTACAGCTAAAGATAATTCTCTTTGGAAGGTCACCAAAAAAATCCTCAAGTTCCAGCCTGTTTCCCCACCTCTTCGTCGTGATGATGGAGCTTGGGCTCGTGCCGAAGACGAAAAAGCAGAGGTACTGGCCAAACATCTCAGACAAACATTTATCTCTCATCCTGATCCCAATGAACATTCCAAACCTACTGAAACAGAAATATTTCTGAATGCTCCTCTTCCCATGTCCCTCCCTCCAAAAGTGGTTAATCCCTCCGAAGTGAAATACTTCATTTCCAAATTACCCAGGCGCAAATCTCCAGGCCATGATCTTATTACCACTCGTATCTTACAACAACTCCCTAAAAAAGCAATCTTCTTTATAACCTAACTTTACAATAATATTCTCCGCACCACATACTTCCCTCTCCTCTGGAAACTCTCCAACATCATCCTTTTTCCTAAACCCTGAAAACCACCAAACCTTTCTTCCTCTTACCGCCCCATCAGCCTCCTCCCCATAATGTCCAAAATGTTTGAAAAGATCCTCTTGCTGAGAATTCATGAACCTTGTTCCTAATCACCAATTTGGTTTTAGAAATAAGCACTCCAAAATTCAACAAGGTCTCCAAGTTATAGATCGCATCTTTCAGGCACTTGAGTTTAAGGAATATTGCTCCTCTGCATTCCTTGACGTGACTCAAGCCTTCGATAGGGTTTGGAATAGGGGCTTGCTTTTTAAACTCAAGTCTATTCTTCCACAACTTTACTACCTAATTATCATGTCCTATCTCTCTGATAGATACTTTCAAGTCCCCCATGGACTGGAGTATTCTGACCTCTACCCCATTGAAGCGGGAGTTCCACAGGGTAGTGTCCTTGGTCCTGTTCTTTATACCCTCTTCACTGCCGACATCCCAACACATCCTGACAAACACCTCACATCCTATGCAGATGACACAGCCATACTCTTCTGCAACCCAAGTCCTTACACTGCCTCAAATAACCTTCAATCCCACCTTAACTCCATTTTCCAGTGGCCAAAATGCTGGTGAATACTCCTAAATGAAAATAAATCAGTCAATGTCACCTTCACACTTCGCTGAGGTCAATGTCTGCCAGTCCTCCTTAATAACGTTCCTCTTCCCTCCTCTCCGATAGTCCACTACCTTGGTTTCTACCTAGACAGTAAACTAACCTGGAAGACTCACTTGCAGACAAAGAGACAAGAACTAAACAGACGCTTTGGACAGCTCTACAGATTGCTGAACCACAGGTCCAGATTAACAATAGAAAACAAAATTACTCTTTACAAAACATTAATAAGACCTATCTGGACATATGGTATTGAATTGTGGGGCACTGCAAAGTCATCAAACATTAGACATATCCAGGGGTTCCAGTCCAAAGTCCTTCGCACAATCCTCAACACTCCTCCCTACGTATCCATTCTGACCTGCAAGTACCTTTTGTTTCCGAACTCATACTCTCCAGGTTTGATAAGTTCCATACAAACCTCCAAGGACATCCAAATCCTCTAGTCCTCTCCCTGGTATCCCTGATATCCCAAATCCCGACCACCCTCCCAGATGCCTTAAGAGGAGGTGGCCAGTTTAATTACAATATCAAGGGAGTGAATACACTGGCATTTTTCTCCCCCTCTCACTCCCTCCTTGACTCCCTGCCTAGTCTCTTTCTTATCCTAGGATAAGGAGAAGAAAGGTGCCAGATAGTCTATCGCAGGTTAACCTGGGCTCCTCTCTGAGGACGGGTTACGTCCCGGGATAGACGAGCAAGAACAATAATGCACCCCATCAAAAATTATATTGTATATATGTACAGAATAATTTTTTTAAAATAAAGATTTATATATAATTTTATATTGACAATAAGAAAGGTAGAGCATTCAATGAAAAACACTTTTTAACATTCATTGATTAGTAATTTATTGTTTAAAATTTTTTTAAAGTTTTAACTCAACTTTTGAGTTCTAATTCCAGTAAAAAAATGTTGGTAGTTGTGTCTGAACAAAATATTGTTACCTAATCCTTGAGGGATATCAGTTCGAGAATTGATAAGAAAATGGATACCTAGTATGAACTTGTTGAAAAAATGTTTTGCTATAGGCTACAGAATAAAAAAATGGATCAAAAACACAACCTCAATTTGAAAAATAAATATTTTAATTCAAGAATAAGTTTTATTATAAATTGGAAAAAATACTTTTCAAGCAGTTTTATATTTCTTTTACTTTTTAAATTATGTCTTAAGTCATTTTTTATGCTTTCTAAATATAAAAATCCAATATCCTAATGATCTCAATATTTATTGAAAATTAAATAAAGCAGTTTGATGTTCCCATTGATTTTTGATGACCTCATATATGAATGGGGACATTTTATTAACTAACTTAAAACAGTAAAATTACTGAGGTATTTATATATACCTTTTCTCATTATTTAATCATGAAAAATTTAGTTCATAGAGTCTTAACTCTGCAATTATTCTTTTTAATCTTAGACTATTATTGGCTTTTAAAATCAATTGGTCCTGATTTAGAATTATCTTTATTCTACTTTGCCCAAACAATACAACTTCCCTTTTCAAGAAAGTAATAGATGGACATGTGGTTTCAGCTACACAAACAAAATGCTGTTGTCATCGTTAGTGATCTCTTCCATAAGACTCCAAGAGTCTCTAATTATTTAATTTCTCTAGCTACTTTGCGGTAGCTATAACTTTTATTTTGTTAATAGATACACAGACACCTAAAAAAACATAAAACAGCACCACCAGAATGTATGTCAAATCAGTTAAAATATTCCTCCAAAATATAATTCTTAAAACAACAGTTTTCTTTGATAGTCTATTTTATACGATATCTCATATGTTCAGTTGATCTTGTTCTGATGAGAACAAGGAGCTTCCTTAAAAACTATTAGCCATGAATGGTGAAATTTTATTCACTATCTTAAAATACTATAAGAACTGAGAAAGGTTTCGTTACAAAGGATCACAAATTTTACTAGGAAGTTTCATAATAATGTAATCTATATTTCTGATGTGTAGATCTTTCTTATAAACGAAAGCGTGAATAATGGCCAGATCACTAGCCTAGCCTTTGTTTTATACATTATTTTGGCCCTAATTCTCTAATAATCAATTCAATTTCTTCTTTTAAAATTCCAAAAAGGAAGGAAATAATATAATGTAAGTTGACTTTTTTTTTTTTACATTTTGGTACCTATGTTAATTTATTATTAATTAATTAAATTCAATTTAAAGATGGTGAGATTGAGAGGCTGTGTGATTTTTTCCCCATGGAATCACCCTAATTACTATACCGAATGATGGGGCATGTTATTTATCGGATTTTGCCAATATATTTTTGTAAAATTAACTCACTTGCATTCCATACCGTCTTTCTGCTTCACTCACTCTCCTTGCTGATTCCTGTAGAGCTTCCCTTTGTTTATCAGTCATTCTATCCAGTTCAGACTTCAGCCGCCTGACTTCCATTTCCAGCTATCAAAATATAACTGTCTTTAATTTAACATGAAATGAAGTCAATTTACATTAATCCATTGAAATAAATTTATTAAATTGCTTTGTTTATCACAGAAAAAAACAAAATAAAAACTAGTTTATAATTAAATAAAATAAAATTTTGGTAGTGATGTATTATTCCATTAATTACATTAAAAATAAAATTGTATTCTTTTTGGAGCCATAAATTTATTTTAATAATCTAAAGCTCTTCTAAAAAAAATGATTTCTCTCCTCCCCCCCCATACGTTAATTTATTTAGTAGTTCTTTTCTTATGAGTATGAAATATTATTAGACAGTTTAGTATATTTCACAACTCATCTTGGCCTTGAACAATTAACAATAGTTATTTTATTAAAATCTAGCAATTTTTTTAATGAACATGAGAATTATGTAAAACCCATTCATGTAAAAATGTTTTATCTATAATATTAAAGTGTTGTTCATAATGAATACAAAAATACCATATCCAAAATTTACAAAGTCCATAATGAAATTGTATAATTAATTTATAAAATGACTTTTAAAATAAACATTATTTACTTTATTTGCGAAAACTAAATCCTGTTTTATAAAATTTCTTTAAGCTAATTTGAAATGAGTAAACATCTATACATTAAAAAAAGGATAAAAAAGCTGATACAATACAAATAAAATATTATAGTAATACTATATCATAAAAGCTGTGTATAACTGAAAGTGCTACAGAAGCTACTAGTTTACCTATAGGAAACTAAATAACCGATAATTAATTAATAATATAAGCTCAATGTTGAGTGCAATTGATATCACATGTGAGAAATTAAAATGATTAGGCATGAAAATGTAAGCAGCTATGTTCATATAATGTTATCTATGATTATGGGCTTTCTTAGATGAAATCAAAAGTTACTTCTACTCTTTAGTAAGATATTTAAATAATTGTTCGGCATACCTCCTTTATGAAACACTGTTTTTGTGTTGGTTGTACTTACAATTGAGTTTGTGTGCAAGTAAAGTAAAAGAGTGTGGATTAATGTTTATTTATATACTACACAATAGGAATATTAAAATGAATAACAATTAAAAATACAAAAATGAATCATTATAGATATTTCTATACTGTCTTGTTCTTTCAGCTTGTACTGCTTATTTATTTCTCTTCAGGTATTTTAATAGAGGATTGGTGGTTCGTGATTAAAGCACTGGACTGAGCAAGGTCCAATACTCACCTGTACCATTCTTCATTTTTTTTTTTTTTTTGTGTTAGCCTCCCTTGCAACCACTTAGGGTCATTGGAGGGAGGGGCTATCTACAGGTTGCCACCCCACTTTAAACACCCATGGCTCAGGACAAGCTTCCATTTACAAATAAAAGATTGACCTGGGCGGGATTTCAACCCGCGGCGTCAGGATTGCGAGACCCGGACGGATCCCCTGAGCTAGCCTGGCGCCCCCATTCTTCATTTAATGTGAAAAAATCAGATGGCAAGAATGGAGTGCTGATCACACACCTTCTCTAATGTGCTGTAGGTTGAGAATAAATATATTCTTAACACGTGTTTGCTTCTGAACCCTATGCCTGTTGTGGTAGTATTTTTAAATACCTATCAAACTTTCATATATCTTATTATGTTTATATTTTATTTACATTTTGGTATGTATTACTTTTCTTTTATTACCACAGGGATTTCAGAAATTAAAAATAGCATTATGAGAGTAAGTACTTATGAGATTCTGTCTGTTGTCACATATAATTCTACAAGAGATATTTTTTTTATAAATTTATTTTATCATTTTTAAAGAATAGTTTATTCTTTCATAATTAAAACCGAATAAATATAATAAACAACAAGATGACAGAAAGCAAAAACTTCAGAATATGATATTTATCTAAGGGAATTATGAAATTTTGGTCTTCTAAAAATTCTTATATTGTTCTTTCAGGGAAACTAATGAGTACTTTTACTTTTTCGAAATGCTATGATGAAAGATCACATAAAGAAAATGATCAACCAGTACAGAATAAGATATTTTCCTTGAGATTTAGACTTGAATAATTATGTTTAAATAATAGTAGGAAATGAAGATGCTACTGTTAAGGCCACAAATAAAACTATATAACTTTGACTCTCAATAAGCATTGCTGAAACAAATTCCTGAAAACCTTTCTCATCACTGGCAATCCAAATGTAAGTTTGCTTATTCACTGTCCTAGGTAGAGTTATTCATGGAAAAAATCTCTACTTAGAAACATAGATTTAACCTATAAATATTTAATAATTTAATTTAGTGGGCATTTAATCTTATAACTGTTAACCAAGATAGAATCTCATAGATAGTGACCTCAGAAACAGGAGAGGGCCAAGAATGAAACAGGACAAGAAAAATGAAAGACCATATAAAAGAAATTGATTGATACTAAAGTCAAGTCAGGCAGTTTCTTGGGAGTTAGTAACCTAAATTATTGAAGGGAGATATTTTTTTTAGAGGTACTCGAAATTTGGTAAGCTGTTTATGTACTAACAGGGGTCCCGGAGGCGTGGTCTGAAGAGGAATTGAAGACCAGGCTGACAGCTGCAGCGGCCTTTCCCCTGAAGGTCAGACCCCTTTTTAGGAGAGGAAGGAGAAACTGCCTCCTTTCCCAGTGGGTCGTAGAAACAGACGGGAAAGGACGAAAGTTCCTCACCCAGAGTCTAATCCGAGTGAGTTGGTTTTTGATAAGCAGAAGGGACTTCATCGACCTCCCTAGATGCTATAAATGCCAGGACTTCAGTCATATAGGGGCTAGATGCCTGGCCCCGACCCAAACAAGCTGGTGCGCAGGGAAAGGTCACGAGGCAAAAAGTTGCTCGAACCTCAAGAAGCCTCCAAAATGCGCAAACTGTGCCTTGAGTAAAAGGAGAGCCGACCACCTGGCCAGCGACAAGGAATGTCCGGCCTATGGAAACCGTATGGCGGCTCGAATTGATGGCACCTTCTATGGATAAGGAGACAAATCCCGGGAATAATAGACGCCTCTTACGTGCGCGGGCTTTTTGCGGGAACGGTGAGATCAGGATGGCGTCTCTAAACCTAAGAAAGAGCCCGACCGTCTTGGGGGAACTGGGACATGAGACCGCAAAAAGGAGGCTGGACTTAGTTTTCATTCAGGAACCACCAGTCGCACCAGTTTCCTTGTCGCACCTCTGCAACAGAACAATGGTCTGTAATGTGGAAGCTGAATGATCTAAGAAGATTTTCCATGTTTCGTTAAAGTTGAATATAAATTAGAATAAATGAGGAAATTTTATTTATAAGCCAGAGAGAACAATGAGAGTAAATGGTAGAGCAGTATTGTTTGCTCTAGACTGGCTGACAAGGTAGAAAGGGTAACTGCTCACATATCGTAGTATTATCTGCAAATTTCTTTGTTAATAAATTGTTTGTTTTATTGCAAAAATGTTATAGAAAATAAACCTCATTAACGTCATAATTATAAATTTCTCTCCCTCTCCCCTTTCTATCATCTGATATCAACCAAAAATTAATTCTTTCAAGGATTTACAATAAAAAACCTAATTATGAAATTCGGTTTATATATTTTAAAGATGAGAGTTTATCCAGTTAGTAATTAACTAATCTAAAAAGAAACTTAAATACCCAATTTAGTTTCAGTATTTTAAAAGTTATGGATGCTAGAACACCCGAAAAATGTCATACAAATTTTACAAATATATTCAACTCTAGTTGAAGAAATGGAAGAGTTCACAGAGAGAGTCCTGCTATACGGAGTAACCTCACAAGAGAAGTTGACCCAAAGAGTTCATTCCGAGAGCTAAAGAAAAATTTGTTTTTTGGCAGAAGTTCACGTAGGCTTCGACGGTTGTCAGATGTATTCACCGTTTCTTCTTTCGGGTTGGACCGTGTCAAGTTGTTGATAGTTGCCGAGCTTTCGCACATCATATGATGGCTTCTTCAGGGCTGAATAGAGAATGAGAGCTGTTTTTTAAATCCAGGTGGTATATAAATACCATGTTTTATACACCAGGTGATGTATAATCCCGGCGTGGTCCAGACCTTGGGCGAAGCCTGCCTTCCCATTGGTTGGTACTGTGTTCTGGCGGCTGGTCTCTAAGTCTAAGAGACTACACTAAGTCTAGGAGATACACCACCTGGTGTATAAAACATGGTATTTATATACCACCTGGATTTAAAAAACAGCTCTCATTCTCTATTCAGCCCTGAAGAAGCCATCACATGATGTGCGAAAGCTCGGCAACTATCAACAACTTGACACGGTCCAACCCGGAAGAAGAAAC
>KZ807287.1:390710-405734 GCA_000696205.2 Oncopeltus fasciatus | reverse complement strand
TATATATATATATAGAGTAGTAGTAGATTGAAGGGCAATCAACTTCTAGGTTATTACGCCCTATAAACACCCCCTAATATGTCCACTATAACTCTGGTCTCTCTTCAAAACGAATATGCAGAAGTATTGATCTCTGAGATCTGACCAAATGCTTACATATGAACACACAGAAGGCGGTTAACATTAATAGGGTTATAAAGTCAAAAGATACACGCATATATATTATTCTTATTCTCTCCTAGTGAACTAGCATTTTCATGTTCAGCTAAGTAGCTTTTGAGAAGGAAGATTCCATCATCAAAGGTGAACGCTTGTGTTATTTGTCTTGTACTTAGAATGTTCATTTGATACCCTTTTTTGTTTATTATTTTGCAGCGATAAGGAATGGTAGACGGTAATGCACTATTGATTGTATTCACACATTTTCTAAATGAGTCAGACGTAAACTGATTGAAATATTAACCATTGAAACTTTTCTAGCATTATTTTCTGGAGAAAAACTCCATATCAGATATGAAAAGATTTACGAACTACATTTAGTGGATGACAGATTCTTGGAGTATATAAAAGGCGGTGAGAGTGTTGACAGAGGCTGGAGATAACCGAGACTGGCACTGCCTCTCGTGCGGCGAATGCTAATAACAAAGATTTATGTCCGACCTTTATTATTCGACCCAGATTCCATCTTTTGTGTTTCCTCCCCACAGGCCTACGCAGTGCCACCAGGATTGGTGATCCCACAAATTCATTCCATAGCATCTAGTGCTTAGGAGTAAATCTTCAAAGACGCTAAAATTTGGCACGGCTTATCAATTACGCATGATGCCAGGTATACAAAGATCAATGACAAATGTACCCATATTCCACGAAAAATCGTTTGTAAGTCCATCGAATAAAATCCTGTTTTATATGTCAGTCATAAGATTTACCTACAACTGACCATCTTTCAGCTTTATACCCAAAAATTTCCAAACAAGTATCTCCATTTATCAAACAAACCCTTGATTAAGTAAAAACCAAAAAAAAAAAAAAAAAAGAAAAAAAATTAATTCCTATCTATTTTAATTTAAGAAGCCAGAAATAAATCTTACTACCTCAGCCGGGTCACCCACTTGCCGGGCGGGCATGCTACTGGTCTAAGAATCTAACATTGCTAGCTATTAATTAGACTCTCATCGGCAAAGGGCCGGTGCTGCGATTGGTAGCATGCCCGCTCGGCAAGTGGGAGACCCGTGTTAGATTCCCGGCTGAGTAAGATTTTTTTCTGGCTCCATGTACGATTCAAATGGATTTGGATGGAATTATTTAGGATAAGTAGTCTGAGCATCTAGGGGTCATTAAAACGTGTTGATTTAGGAGGAGGGCTGATAGCACTGGGGAACAATTTGAAACTCAATTTCTGTTGAGTTAGATTTTTCAACATTTTGATTGAACAAGTTGCTTGTCGTCATAGATTGTAATAGAATGCCGATTATTTATAAGAAAATAATAAAACTCATTAGTCTTTGTTACTGTGCCATCTTGAATGAAGAGCAAGTTTTGGGATGAGTAGTTTTGTGTTTTGATTCAACATTTTGATTGAACAAGTTGCTTGAATGCATTGATTCAATATCGAGGAACTCCTTGTTATTGAAATAAATCAAAATTAACCAGAACAAAACATTTGATGCAACTCAAAACCTAGTTTTCTAAAAATATTGTTTTAGAGCTGAAAAAAACAAACAAAGAAAATCCCTTTTGACACAACCACTAATCTAATTCAATTTACATTAACCAAATAAATTATAATATTAAAAAATAATAATTATTTGTTTGATTTTCAGTAAAAATAAAATAAAAGTACACTAATGTATGCTATAAAAATACAAAATGATTTTAAAAGTTTATACAAGAAGTGGACAACTCCAAAATGTATTTGATCCCGATACTATCAGTATGAACAAAAGCACTTCAAGAACATTACAAAGAATCCTTCTTTGTACACAAACTAAACACTTCAGAACAAGCTACAAACGCAAATTTTTAAGTACTGTTCATTAATTAAACTATTTTATACGTATGAACTCGATTTAACTTACATTAAATGTTTTGTAAACTGTATATTTGGTACGCTTTTACTTTATGTTCTTTTAAATGCATGATTTTTATGATTTCTGAGGTTATCCTATAGTTTAAAAAGTTGACGTGATAGACAAAATCTGAGGTTATTCTCAGATTCAGACGCCAAGAATTAGTGAAAAAACAGATCTAACTCAACAAAAAATGTGTTCCCCAGTGTAGGTTTTCAAAATGTTTGAATAAGTAGATGAAATTTATTTTAGTCAGTTCTGTCATTAAACGGATTGTGCGGTAAGCTTATGGGTATGGTTTCAGATAATAGGCGAATGCGTTCATAGAGTTCAGTGGAAAGAATGGTAATGTTTTAAAAGTCAAATATGTGTCCATTATGGATGACATATTTTATTTGTTTTTTTGGCAATATCATTTTTGTGATTGTTGATTCTATGATAGATAGGGTTTTCTGTTTGGCCACTGTGTGGACCATGGCAATTGGTAGGAGAACCAGGAATTTTTAGACGACATTGTTTTTGTTAGGGAGGGGATGGGGTCTTTAAGGGGAGTGTAAATAGATTTAAGTTTGCTATTTGTGAAAAAATCAAGCTCTAGATTAGGGAAAGTTTTTCTAAATTTTTTCAGAAGTTTGGGAATATAAGGGAGAGAATGGAAAGTAGTCATTGTTTTGGGAGGGGGCTTGGTTTTGGAAGTGGAAATGTAGAATTCGTTATCAAGTATTTTATGGTGTAGGTAGGGAAAATATTGTCCCACGTTCAATATTTTTGTTGTGTCAGAGAGTGTGAGTGATCGGTAGTTGAGATATTTCGCCATGTTTATATCAATAAATTACAGCAATTTATTTTTTATCACTTCATCAAATTTGACATTTGGAAAAATATTCATAACTCCCACAAAATTTATTTGAAAATCATTTTGTTCCACAATGGTTTCATTAATGACCCATAGAATGATAGTGCAAATTTTGGACAAGATCAAGTAAATTTTTTTTTCAGTCACAATTTTGTCTTATACAACCATCAATAATAACCTGAAATTTTGCATAAAAATCTAGAGAGGGCCAAATTGAATGTTTCGGAGATTCACTGATTTCCATATTAAAAAATTCTCTCGCCTAAATTAAATGAGATAAGTTAAAGGATCCAAGCAAAGAATCCTTTGGCCCTGCTAAACTAAGTATATTCTAAAAGGAGAGTTTTTTGACCGCAGATATTATTATTAGATGATTTTAGTTGGGGTTCAGTCAAGGTAGATCCCAGCTAAAATCATCTAAGTGTTTTTCTTTTTAAAAAAACTTCTAAAGTCTAAACCTCTTAAGATACCTGATGCAAACCTTATGGATATTGTTCTCGAATATATTTAGAAAGAATAACCTAAAGGTTATCCAAACCTTAATTACAGCAGTTTTGATGATAAGAAAAAACTTAATAATCCTCCTAGTGCTATGATTATTCTAACATATATTTCACTTAATGTAGAAAAATAATCAGAGATAATGAAATGGATACAAATGAGCCATTTTTATTGGTAAAAAAATATTTATTTTTTTAAAATAAAAAAAATTCATTGAAAATTAATTTTACATCTTTTCAAAAAAAGTTCACTCAGAGTAATTTATTAGATTTAAAGCTTAGGATAAATATTTAAAAACAATTTTTTCGCTTATATAATTTTTGTTGTTTTATTACAAAACATTAAGTTTCATCACATATTAGATAATATGAAAACATTAAAAGAAAAAAAAAATACCATTTTTTGCAGCAATCATAAATTATAAGCTCAATTTTGTCACAAGTTTCACTCCTAAAAGGAACAATTATTTTCTGTGGTGTATCCTTCAGTGAAAAATATAGTACAATATAAAATTTTAAAATATAAGAACATGAAATAGCATAAAATACATACTCATATCTGGATGTTTAAAGCTTATACCACATAAAGTTAACTAAGTTACAAAACTCTGATGTATAAGTAACATAATAGCACAGGGCTAGGTTCCTATTACTAATAAATGAAGGGATGTTTAAGAACGTATTGATGTTAGAAATTTGAATTTTCTCTAAATTAACATAAATATGCATACATTCAATTAAAACAAGCACTTTTTTATTATTGAAAAAAAAAAGAAGCTTTTATGGTACTTAGTTTTTTGCACATGCTCTATGAGTCTTTTAACTATTATTAATAAAAGCTTTTTAAAAATATTTCCATTAAAATTTGTTAAAAAGTCTAGAGTATCAATATGTTTTATGACAGAGAAAATGGAAAATTGAGTTTATATTAACTATATTATTTGGAAATTCATTTATTTTACTGGAAGTTAAGGTCATCATTTAGTTGTTGAAAGAATAAGTCTCCTTCAAACACACTTCAAATTTATTGGACTAACCTGCTATTGGAATGCACAGTTTCCATCGTTAGTTGTCAGCAGAGACTCATCTCAAATAAAATAACGTCTTGTAGGTAGTTGAGAAGCTCTTATAGTGGAAGTTATGTCTTCTAAAAGTAGCTAAGCCAAAATAAGTAAGTGTGATGGAAACTCATTCTTTCATAAACTTATTTGGAAATTAATTTTGATGTAAATAATTGATACTAGATACACATACTTAAAGTATATTATTATTTTAAGAATGTAAACTTTTTAAAATGAAAGCCCATTGCTCTGATCATCAAAATCTCAAAATCTTAGAAACAAATTGATCATCATTAAACTAATCAATTATCAATCCAATAAAATATTCAAATAATTAAAACTTCATTGCTATATTTGTTTTTCATCACTGTAGCCTGACTAAACCCTGCTTACTATCAATCTAAATAAACACTCAGTCTTAAATTTTTAATTTCAACACATTAAAATAAAAAAGTTAAGAAACATAATTTTTTTCAATACAATTAAAAGTAAATAACTTTTTTCATAATAATTGTAACATATAAATAGAATATATGATATCTTATTTTACTTATAACTTATTAGTAATTATACAATATATTACTTATATAAATGTCTAGATTAGTAAAATAAGCTATTCTTGTATCTCAGAACATAAATAAGGACTAGAGTTAGTATCTGCTGACTAGCTAAAAAAAGAAAACCTAAATGTAACATATTATAGGTGTAAAATAAATATATTTTTCAAAAATAAGCTGATTATTTATTTCAGCCATAAGCATAACTAGCACCATGTTGTAAGCTAGTAAACAAATCTTTACATGTCATTAAGATATTTAGTTATTTAATAATAATAAATTTATATTATTTTTCATTGCTTATGAAATATATTAAGTTAATGTGCATGGCCCAAATCTTATAATTTTCATAAGCATAAGACAAAATATATTTATTTTAAACAGAATATTGGTGGATGGTATACATAAATGTAAAATTGAAAATCTTATTGCTTTTCTATACAAGATCCTGCTAATAGAATTGAGAAAATTTTACTTTGTCTAGGTTTGGTATTTACATTTAAAACACCAAACCTAGATATCATTCAAATTGTCTTGTTTTTTCAACTGAGACTACAACTTTTGACTTCTAAAGATGGAAAGAGAGGTAGGAGAGATCAAACAAAATGACATAAGGACAATTTTTACAGTTCCATAAGATTACATTTGTCTTGTGCTATTCTACAGAATAGTAGACATTCATAAACTAAAGAAACTTATCTGTAGACCCATAAGAAAAATTAGAAGTGATCATGATGAAAATCCTACAGCCTGCCACCTTTTTTAAGTTTAAAGATAAAATAATGTTCCAACAGGTGGTCGGTCCAGTAATTTGGACATGTTATGAAAGTAAGATCTAGGTGATCAACAGCTGAAAGTTTTGAAACAAGTTCCAAATTATGGAAACAGGATCAAAGGACAAAAATCTGAGGTATTTCACAATTAACATAAAAGGAACCAAGTTCCTTATGAAGTTTGGAAGGCTGCAATGAGAAAACCATATCAGTAGAAAATCCATAATGTCGTTATTCATAAAAATAATGACTGGTAATCGCTGATGGGCAGAAAAAGTAGTAAGTGTAAGTGTGAGTTGAGGATGAAATTTCTTTTTGCAAAATGGGAACAACTAAGATAGTGGCAGGGGTTTTTGTTATGCAAAGATTAATTATAAGGGGGGGGGGGATGATTGATTTCTTTAGTTATTTTTTATTTAATCAAATTTAAGTAATAGTTATGCTAGTAACATGAATATCATTATTAAGTTAATAATTCATTTCATTATTGAAGTATTTATGTTGTTGTAGAATTTTAATGTTTTTAAAATTCTAATTTAAAAATTAAATAAATTTGTCATTTTGTCCAAAAGTCATTTAGCTCTAATGGCTGCAGCTAAAGTTTTTTTTTTGAACCAAGTGATTTAACACGAAAATCAATAGTTAGACAGATTTCTATATAATAGAAAAAATATTGAAATTGTATAATGAGTATTTTTCTAATACAAATAATAATTCTATTCAACAATGAATAAGAATTTACAATTTGAAAACAACTAAAATTATAAATTTGTTAGTAGTAATGAATTAATTTAAAAACAAAGTATTTTAGTCAAACAATGTGTTTTTATTTTATTCTATATTTGATTATAACTGGACAGCATTCAACATAATGGACTAAAACTGTTACAATAAATAATAATCCAAAAATGGTTTCAAGAAGGGTATATATTTAAGTGCCACAGTATAAATTAAAAAAAACAAGAAAAAAAATTCCGGTCTTAACTTAAATGCATCAATAAAAATAAAGTAAAATAATTCCTTTGGAATCATGCATAGTAAATAGGTGGTTAATATATTTGAAATTACCATTATTGAGTAGTTATAAATTAAATTAATAATACCCCACTATTGTCTCTCACAATTTTCTTAATCAGCTCAAGCATTTCCTTAAACAAAATTTTACAGAAGCAAAGAGAAAAAAAAAATCAGTAAATGTAAAAAATTTAAAACAGAGTAATTGTAAAAACGAAGTGAACCCCTCAACATGGTAGCAATTTACTTAAATTATATATATAGCTAAGGTAAAGGATATATAATAATAATTTGTATGTATTATAACAATTAAAAGCTTTTTCGATAAAAAAATAAAAAAGTAGATTACTGAATATTCACTTCAATATTGGGTAATGAAATTGACCTTAATACTGTAAGAGTAAAACATTTCTAATGACAATTTGGATTTAAGATACATCTCTACTCCAATCAATATATTTTACTGGTTTATAGGCATATATCAGGTTAATTATTTTTATGCTGTATCCAAGTTATGTTGGGTTAAAATACAAACTGCTGGAACTTAAGAAAAACTATAATCTATTACCAGGTTTCTGTCTTGCTCCGATATTTATAATTTGAGATAAAAGAGAAGTCCAGTTCAGGCTCCCAGGATGCTGGGGGTAAAACATTTATACCTCCTACTGGGAAGAAAGACCTCAGAGACAAAGCTACCTGCAGCAATAATATTCTAAGCTACTGGCAATAAACAACAGTGTTGTTTTCCCAACTGTAGATGCAAGCAGGATAAGAATTTATAAAGCTGGACTATTGGACAATGAATCTGCAAAGCAGCCATGAAAATTTCACTAGTAAATTTTACTGCTTCAGGAGTCACTTCTGTACATTTGTGGTATGGTGGAAGATGCTATGCACATTCCCTTGATTTATCCAGAGTGGCACTAATTAAGCTAGATTGTAGAAGGCACTGAAAACTACAGTGACAGTTTTTAAAAATGCTTTCAAAGGAAAGAAAGATTTTTGACTCAATATTTTTAATAGGGAATGCTATCAAAAAAAGTTAGAAGGCTTAAAGATAACTCTCTTACTATTTTGAACTTGCCAGGTAATAGCCATTGAATGGCCAGTCCAGAGGACAGGGATTTAATGGGTGGTCTACTCAGCAGAAGTCCCACAGTTCTCATGTAATTAGACTGGATAAATGTATTACCTTTCATTGGCATCAGTTAAAAATCTACTTAAATGGTTAAATTTTAGTAACTTCTAATATCATACATTTATTAAAAAATTTAAATTTATTGACTTTCTTGGCATTAATAGAAATATTGTGGCCACCACTGTACAAGAACATAAAATCCATCTCAAACATGTGAAGTATCAATTTATTATTAGCTTTAACTCTTAAATCAAGGATAAAAAGTGTAAAAAACCATTGTGTTTCGAATTTTATTATTTCTTATCACCTTCAATATGAATCTAAACATTTAACTCTAAAGAAATTAATTTCCCACCATTTCAGTTAGCCAATGTTTTCTTTGTGAGTCCAAAATATTTGAAAATTTGAAGACCTTATCTCAACTGTAGTTTACTGAGTAAAATTTATCCCTACATTTACTCAGCCTAAAATAAGCTTCAAGTTGCTACTCCTCCAGGGAGAGCCAGAAATTTAAAAAAAAAGAAAAAAAATATATATATATCTTCATGCTTTGTGATTTTTAAATCATGCATAGTTAAAAATTTTATTTATCACGGGCCAATTTTTATTCAAATGCCATTGTTGGTGCGATTCTCAGTAAATAATTTAATTTTAACTTAATTTGCGTAATTTAGAAAATTTACTGACTTGCTCATTGCACCTCATGATACAATACAAAATTTTCAGTAATGAACTATAAGTAGTCTAAATAGTTGGAAAATAATTAAGTAAAAGTTAATAAATTAAAAAAAGAAAAGAAAAACGCCATGCCTGAAATTTGTATTGGGTAGAGTATATGTCAGATGATAGAACTGGCAATGTTTCAAAACTTTCATTTAAATACAGAAGAGTGTTAAATAAATTTTTTGGCAGTATATAAATTAATAGCCTATGAGAAAGAAAAAATTACACAGTTAGCCAATAAAATTTCAGGAGTTAATTTTTTTATTCTTAGGAAGAAATAAAAGTCTATTAAAATAAAATTTAAAAAAATATCATTTGAGAATTCTACAAATTATCCATAGAATTTACATTAAACTCTTTCTGGATTACAAAAACTTTCTGTGTTCAGACATTTATTGAGATTGAGGAACTGAATGAAACACATTTTTTTACTTTCTTTGCATCATCAGGTAATTAATAAATATGCAGTGTGAGTAATTGGACTTTTAACTTCACAGAATGTATTTACTAAAGAAAAAAAAAATAATGACGGATTATCACATAAAAGCTGATTTCAAATACGCTTAAAATCAGTAAGACATTTACTGGTACTGTTTTTTTTTTGTTTTTTTAATTGCCTGCAATAAAAAACAAAAGCACTTGATCTGATAAATAAAAATCATGGAGAAAATATGAAGATAATTGGATAACTAATAAAATTCATACGAGAAAATTAAAAACCTAGAGGAGGAAGGATGTTTCATAATCTTCTTAGATTGGAAAAAAAAAAAAAAAAATACTCAATTATTAGTAATAATAGCTCAGTAATTTCCAGAAGAACTCTTAGGTCCAACATACACAAATTGATGCAGTCAAATTAAGTACATGAATAGCTTGCAAGAGATGTCCATGATATTTCTTAACTGTATTGTTATACATGGATCATCAGGAGGAAATTTAATTATGTCAGTCTTTTTAATTCCTTTTAGTCTTATTTTAGACAAGAATAAAATTAAATTTCTTTATGTAAATTTAAATTTTCTCTGGCCAAGCCTTTAGTAATTGTTTCTGTTGAATGCTACCCAGTCTACAGTAGTGCACATACACTTTTAAGTACCTTCAAGTTAATGTATTTTTCTACTAATTAATCAAATTAAATAGTGAGATATAAGTATAGAAGAATCAAACATTAAAAAAGAAGCAAGTATAAAAAAAAATATGCATTAAGTGTAATCTATTTTATAATGATAATTTAAGTTTATGCTTATACATAAAGTATGCAACATAGCAGATGAATATCATGTATGTGACAAGAATTGTGATACTAGAAAGATTTGATTTGTATAATGTGTCCATGCTAAGATTTATTAAACCAGTCAAAAGGTTTGCTATCAAAAAGAAAAATAGTCCATTATAATTTACTGCATCAATGATAATTGGTATTACATTCTCCTTCTTAGATTTGCCTTTAACAAAATGAAATAGTCTAACTGATATTTCAATTAAAATACACAATCCTAGTAAAAAAAAGGTCAGAGACAGAAGCCATATTAAATAAGTAATGTTCATCAATCTTCTGGAGACATTTATTTTAGAGAGAAGTGTAAATAACAATGTGAAAAACATAGCTGATAAAGAAAAAAGTTTCACAGCCTTGGACAAGTCTACTCGGAGGTCAATATTTTCACTTGATAGAAATTTCCCAATATATACAGCTGCCATATAGAGGCTTAGATAACCAGGCAAGGAAAGAAAACCCTCTTTGTTTGCAGATAGTATATCTTCCCTGGAGTTATCATTAATAATCCAATCCTCAATGCCACTTGAAAGAGCTGATTGGTGCATGAAAGCAAGAGTAATTGAAATCAGAAATGAACAATTTGGCCATGTAGACAATAAAAGAGGGCACATTAATTTAACCACAGCAAGTGTGAAGAAGAAGTTCCAGTACATACCATACTCAGACACATGCTGTTGGTAGTCAAGTACATTCACAGAAACACATCGGATTGCACCAAGGATGATAATCGGAATGCAGCTTTTAAGTGATTTAATTAAATTTTCATTAATGTCAGGCTTTGTTACCAGACCATTAGATACAATAAAAAAGCCAACACCTGTATCCATCAAGCTAAAGCCATATGATTCAGTCTTCGCAAATCTTCGTGGAAATATAGTAAAATCTACAGCAAGAATGCAGAAAACAGTAAGAATATTGGAGATTGATCTGAAATATGTAATATATGCCCTTCTATTAGATAATAAAACTAATGAAAATAATATATTCATGAAACGCTTATTTGTTTGCCTGAGAACAGACCAAACTGATATAAGATAAAACAAGACTATAAAAATTAAAAAAATATGATTGTACAAATTTAATATGGTATAGACAAAGATTGTTGGAAGGACAAGAATAATAAATTCTATTATAAATGAGTAAGTAGAAAATCTTGTTAACGGAAATGAATCTAATAAATAGGATACAAAATATATTAAAATTGGGCATGGTGTGATCAAAGATAAAATCTCCCATACAGTACTTCCAGTATGATTTGACATGTAAGTTTCATGGAATTGTTTGTAACTTGAGTTGTCGGCATCCATGAGGAATGATATTAATGCTGAAGCGAGGTTTATTTTAAACAATAAGAGTTTGTGTCCGTAAATTAATCTGAATTATGCATTAAAGATCACTGAAAAGCATATATTCTCGAGTAAACACTTTACACAGATGTTTGAAAAGTAGCTACTAGGAGCGTAGCTGCAGATTCACCAAAGAGGTAGAATTTTTAATATCAAAACAGACTTTATGAGATCATCACTATTTTAATTTATTTAATTTTTTTTTTTTTTGGTCAAAGTTTTATTAGAATGAGCTTTCTTCTTTTTTTATGAGAGTGTGGGAAATGTCGAAATTTGAATCACCAACTGGAAAAAATAATTAGGGTAAAAGGCATGACCACTTTACTCTTGACTGGCTGGGAAGCAAGATTGGGGAAAGCGCTGACCAATCGTAGTTGCATTCGTAAATTTCTTCCTTAACAAGAATTTTTGTAAAGTTTTATACAACATACAGAACATAAACATTAGAAAATTATATTTTATATCTATTATGTGGTATACCATGTGAGAATGGTCGGGGTTTCGGCCGGGAAGAAAAAAATATACACCAAAATTTGGAGTAATATTTTTATTTATGCCAACGTTTCGGCTTAGCTAGTAAGCCATCATCAGGGCAATGGCGTTGAGTGGAGAAATCTCCCCAGGGTGGTTGTTCACATTGTAAACTGCAGAAAACAACTGAGAACTGAGTTCAGTTGTTTTCTGCAGTTTACAATGTGAACAACCACCCTGGGGAGATTTCTCCACTCAACGCCATTGCCCTGATGATGGCTTACTAGCTAAGCCGAAACGTTGGCATAAATAAAAATATTACTCCAAATTTTGGTGTATATTTTTTTCTTCCCGGCCGAAACCCCGACCATTCTCACATGATATTCGAGACGGCCAACTAACCATCAACCATGACATTATGTGGTATACATTTTTTCGTAACTCAAATAACAACGAAAATATGTCAATTATAAGTTTTGGTTTCTTTCTAAATCCCCCCTCCCCTTATCGAATTTAAATGAAAAACAAACTATTCCAAAGGATTTACTTTGAAAAGCCTAATAAATATCAAATTTGATTTTTGATTTTAAAAATAAGAGGGCTCGCCCAATACTCAACAATGTATTCTTAAATATATTTCTTAGCATGAGTTTTGAAAATATTATAAATATACATACAAAATAAAATTTTACTCCCATTTTGTTTTATAAGTTTTGTATAGCTAATAATAACGGAGATGTTAGGATTTTAAAATTTGTTCTCTCTCTAAACTCTACGACCGATGTCAGCCATTAACGAACATATATAACGGTTTGAAAAAAGAAACCTAAATATTGAATTTGGTTTTATTAATTTAAATATTTCGGACACTACACAAACACACACACACACACACACACATGAATGTTTTAACGTACCATACTTTTTGCTTTCCCAACGTAGGATCGCTGAAGATCAGTTGATATTTTAATGAAGTCTCTTAATGGTACTTACTTGAGTAGCTTGTGAAATTTTTTGATAATTTAATTTAAGTACTACGTACAGGAATAAAATAATTCTAGCACGCTGAGGATAAATTATAGGGGAATATCAATTTGTCATACTTTCCGATTCATGCCAATGTTTAAAGGCTTTTATTAGAACATATCATTCTTAGGTAAACATTAATAATTCGGGGATGAAACTGATGAGCACTTCTGATCGGCAAAATGATGTAAACTTGTCTTTTGATTAATTTTCCCTCATCTGCCCTTCCCCCCAGCAAAATTTTTTTTCAAGAGTGGGATCTCTCACTCGTATTGTCGCAAAGAAAAAAAAAAAATGGCCAGGCTTTAATCATGGCATGATGACGTAATTGACCTAGTGTAAGTGAAAAGCTCTGGATGCACTAAGGTTTTTTTTCCCCGATTTCCCTTTTTAAGAATTGTGGTCAGCTATAAATCATAAAAAAAAAAAAAAAAAAAATCTTATCTTTAAAGTTATTACTTGGAAATGAGGAATATGGACGTTGCCATAAATATGAATATTATAAACTGAATTTCATTGATTAAGTAAATACACGTGACTGCGTTTATTTTTTATTCATGGATTTTTGCTTTGGCATTGTCTATTCTCAATCAAATCAAATCCAATATATCTATACTTAAATAGAAAAAAAAAAAAAAAAACAGAAAAAAAACCCTGTTAAACGTTGTTTAAAGAGATTTATTCGATGTGGGATCGAAAAGTAAAAATAAGTATTTCAATCCGTTCAAATAATTTCTATTTATTTAAAGCGAAAAAGTCTTGAAAAATAATAATAATTACTTGTAGAAAGAGCAAATATAAGTTATATGGTTGAAGGAATTAAACACCTTCGCATCAAACCTTTTATTTTCACTATCCTTCCAACCGCAAGCATCTCATCAGTGGCATACAGCTATTAGCTACTACTACTACTACTTGCTTTTCTTATATATATATATGGTAAATATTAATAATAAAAAAATTCATGCAAAACAGATACATTAATTTTGTATTTTTATTATATTCCCTCTCATTAATTGTTTAAAATTTACGTGGGATAATAAACCCCAACTAAATTAATATTTATTAATTTTGTTTATTTTTTGCTGCCAATAGATAAGTATATGAATAGAAAATTAAAACATTAAGTAAATATATATAAAATATACATGAGGTTTATCTTCCCATTCCCGTCTAAACCTCTCTAGATTAAGAATAGTTACCAATAATTAAACTGTTTACGTGTCGCTAAGGAGTTATCGGGTGTGCCTCGGATATGCTTACTCGGAGAGAGAATTTACTTATCAGACCTTGGCAAGAGAGAAGATACATACATCACAGAATAAAGGTACACCTCACGTATTTGTATATAAGTAACAAGTTCGATTCCACTTTAGCAAATAAACTCCATCTGTTCCCCCCACTCCTAACCTGTGCATGCCACGCACTTTTCGGCCTCCCCAGTCGTCTCCTTCCAAGCCCTCATACTTTCAGTCTCTCTCCGATTCACAGGTTCCTCTTTTGATTTCCCGTGAGCCCTTACATCTAGACCATACTTACTTGGGAAATAAAGAGTTTATTATTATTAGAATGAGCTTTCTTCTTTTTTTATGAGAGTGTGGGAAATGTCGAAATTTGAATCACCAACTGGAAAAAATAATTAGGGTAAAAGGCATGACCACTTTACTCTTGACTGGCTGGGAAGCAAGATTGGGGAAAGCGCTGACCAATCGTAGTTNTCATATTCAAATAAAAATGAAGATATATTATTATATGTAATATAATATATCTTCATATTTCTCTCAATAATATCAAGCCCCAGTCACTTAAATAACATGACAAATCTATTTTCACAAGAACTGCCTATTTTTTATTCAGAAAATTGGGGATTACCGAGACCTAATTGGGTCTTCATTGTTTTCGGGGAAAATCAGAAGGCCTGAACGATGTACTGGCCACCCACTTTCTCTAGTGTGCCGTGGGTCAAGAATAAACACGTGTTCCCCTTATAGGTCAGTATGGCATCTACTAGGACTGATTTTATTGTGAAATATTTCATATAACAATAATACTTTAACAAAAATAATCATAATGAGGACCCTTCTCCACTCAACGCCATTGCCCTGATGATGGCTTACTAGCTAAGCCGAAACGTTGGCATAAATAAAAATATTACTCCAAATTTTGGTGTATATTTTTTTCTTCCTGGCCGAAACCCCGACCATTATCACA
>KZ807287.1:355281-382600 GCA_000696205.2 Oncopeltus fasciatus | reverse complement strand
TATATATACATATATAAATATATAATTTTTGATAAGTTGGATTGCAGCCTCTATTTCTCAGGATCAGAAGGCTCTAGATTATTTTTATCAAGATCCTGCGCTGGCTTGCCTAAATCATCCTTTTTAGGTTCAGCCTTCTTATCAAGTTGGACTTCTTTTGGCTTATTTGATTCGGCATTTTCCTTTTTATGTTCAGAGTCGGTAAGTTTTTTGCTCTTTGCTTTTGCCGAAGCAAGGAGTTCTTCTCTTTCTTCTTCTGTGAGTTTTGACATCATTTTATCAATTTCTTCTTTCGTTCGAATTTTAATTTTTGAAGTGACGGCTTCGAACCTATAAAATAAGAAATATGAAGTTTTACGAAACTGTGTTTTTAATACTTGCAATAACCTTATATTACACTTTTAACATGGCTTCTAGTCAACTTTGATATTCACTTTTCACTGAACTAGTCTTTCACGTAAATGAAATTCAGCTTTTTTTTTTTTTTTTTTTTTTTTTTTTTTTTTTTTTTTTTTTTTNACTAAGCTTAGCCGGCCCTACTGAGGCCATACCTCAGAGATTTCTATTTTCAAGAAGCAGGGGTGGTGTGTGTGTATAGCCAGCTTTATTGATCTGATGTTTTACACTCATTGTCATATTCTCTCCAACAAATGGTTGAGAATTAAGACAAACTGTATATTGGTTACAATCATAACCAACCAGCCTTCTTGTACAGTAAATTATAAACATAAATTAAAATAGTCTTATGTATTTCAAACATCTTGAAAACAATATATCTACTAGGAAGACATCATGGTTTATTTACGAAATTGATAAAATAAAATAACATTCCGAGTGCATGGCAAATTTTGTTATTGTAACTATCTTTGCCCTTCACAAGAAATACTGAAAACTGAGTATGAGATGCGATCAAAGCGATTAGCATTTTAGAAAAAATAAAGTAACTTGCGGAGTCAAACTTTTCAATTGAAAAATGCTATTTACTGATGACCGCAGAATGTTGTAAAGTTTTTTTCAATGAATTTGAGCTGGAGGCACAGCTATTTTTCAGTTTAGGTCAAAAATGCTGTAAAACCTATTTAGAAATATCAATAGAGAGACATACATGCATGAAACTAATTAATAAGTTCTTCATACAATTTAATTTTTTCCATTTGAAAGTAAACGCTGATGAGTGATCTGTAATTTTTATATATATACCAATTCATAAAACAGCTAAGATGTATTCTAATATCTTCTTCCTTGCTTGCTGAATTTGTGCAAAATAAAAACTGCTCTATTTCCTTCCAAACGAAAAACATTTGCATAAACCTATTTTCCTCCAAAAAAAGGATTTTATTTTCAGTGAGCACCATATCAGTATGCACTACCTTGCATAGTTTTTATTTTTTATTTATACATCGCGCATCGACTGCTGATGGTCATTAACGCTTAACTATTATTGTAATAATTCTTATCCAACTAACAATAATAATCCACTAAAGAACTAATAATAATAAATAAATAAATAAACAATAATCTAATAGTAAATATAAAATTCAATCAAATTAAAATAGTTAAGTTCATTTAATAGTAAAATATCACTTATATTTAGAACTATCACTAAATTTATCACAGACAAGTAAGTTTTGTACATAGATTCATATATTCCGGTACAATTAGATGTATTTCAGATATTGAATTATCTTGTTGAAATTTTTATTTTCTCGTAACATCTTCTTTGGATCCCCTTTTAAGCCAAACATTTGTTTTGTTGTTTGTACCTGGGGACACTCGCAAATAATGTGGTCCGCCGTGAGAAGATCTTCACACAGGCCACAATGGGTCGTCGCCTACCAACTAGATGGTAACCGTGGGTTAGACGTGTATGTCCTATACGTATCCACGTGTTGACAACTGCATCTCTTCTAGGCAATTTTTCATATGAGACCGAAGTCCGGACTTGTGGTGATATAGATGGCAGTCGTGTTGAACTTCTGTCCCATCTTTGTTGCCACTTATTCCAAATTATTCTTTTTATATGGTGTTTTTCTTCTTTGAGATGTGTGCATGAATCCATGGCTCTTCCATCTCAGTTGTGAATCCAAAACAACTCCGAGAAACATGTGTTCAGGCTTAGTTAAAATCGGTGTACCAGCCATGTTGAGTCGTGGAGCATCATGATCTTTCCGGAATCTGCAAAAATGCACTGCTGCTTTTTTGGTAGCCGAGAATGTATAGCCTCCATCCTCAGAATTTTTGAGACTTTGTCCTTGTATAATAATGGTATTATTTTAAATTGAGGATATTTTGCTAACTTTCTTTTAATGCAGTAAAAACTAAGTAAAAAAAAAAAAGAAAAAAGAAAGACGTTAATTTATGATTATGAAATTTAACTTGCAATCTGTGATTTTATTTTGCAATCTGCCTATCTTCTGTAAATTATGGTGTACAATATGGATTCTTCACCTAGTAAATTGTAGGAGAAGAGTTATGTATCATGACTTCTGATTTTTTAAAAAATCTCAAATTTTAAGATCATCATCTATTAAACAGTTGCTAAATGAAATAAGTAAAATCAACTATTAGGTTATTTAAGAAAATACCATTCTCTAAAGACTTAATTAGTGAAAATATTTTCATTTTCAAATGTATTAGTATTTTAGCGAATCTTTGTAAAGGGCTGAACCCTAGACCCAAAATAAATTTTTCTATTGTAATATTTCAGTGTAACTCACAATTCGATATAATATATTAAAACATGTAAAAGGTTAATCTCTTATTCTAATAATTCCTCTTAGCCAGTGATGAATAATAAATAAAGAATAAAGATTAATAAATATTACTTTTTCATTTTGAAAGGTTTCTTTTCTTCCTCTTCTTTCTTCTTCATCAGCAGGCCTCTTTTGACGTATCTTCGCACCAGGAAGTCCTGATCTACTGCTGATAGAACCATCTGTTTAATGGATTCTTTCTCCCGTAACCATATTTTCGAATATTCATTCGCCATAAGCCAATACATGTTTACTTCGTCCTACATTATTTGAAAATATTGGAAACAAGTGATGAGATTAAAAATAAGTTTTGAACGTTCAAAATTATTTTTTAAAAACACACACATACAAAAGTTCTCTTAGGTAGAATAAGTCAATTTCAATTCACATTGTGTGCATTAGAAAACTAAGCTTAGCCGGCCCTACTGAGGCCATACCTCAGAGATTTCTATTTTCAAGAAGCAGGGGTGGTGTGTGTGTATAGCCAGCTTTATTGATCTGATGTTTTACACTCATTGTCATATTCTCTCCAACAAATGGTTGAGAATTAAGACAAACTGTATATTGGTTACAATCATAACCAACCAGCCTTCTTGTACAGTAAATTATAAACATAAATTAAAATAGTCTTATGTATTTCAAACATCTTGAAAACAATATATCTACTAGGAAGACATCATGGTTTATTTACGAAATTGATAAAATAAAATAACATTCCGAGTGCATGGCAAATTTTGTTATTGTAACTATCTTTGCCCTTCACAAGAAATACTGAAAACTGAGTATGAGATGCGATCAAAGCGATTAGCATTTTAGAAAAAATAAAGTAACTTGCGGAGTCAAACTTTTCAATTGAAAAATGCTATTTACTGATGACCGCAGAATGTTGTAAAGTTTTTTTCAATGAATTTGAGCTGGAGGCACAGCTATTTTTCAGTTTAGGTCAAAAATGCTGTAAAACCTATTTAGAAATATCAATAGAGAGACATACATGCATGAAACTAATTAATAAGTTCTTCATACAATTTAATTTTTTCCATTTGAAAGTAAACGCTGATGAGTGATCTGTAATTTTTATATATATACCAATTCATATTGAAACATATATAATATATTTGTATTATGTTAAAAATATTTATATTCATATTAGAAATTATATATTATTACAATCAAAATTAAAAATGTTTGACTAGTGCAGATAAAAATAATCTTGTTATGCTATAACATAAACTAACTATTTGACCAGTTTCGTTTTTTCGGAACCATAAAAACGGTAAACAAAACAACAACAAAAAAACACCTGCAAGAAGTTTTCGGTTAATTCCATTACAAAAAATGTGTAATACAAGTGTTAAAATTTTAAAATTTTACATTTTTCTGTCCTATTTTTTTTCTAGCACCCTAACAAAAGTGAATAAAGTTTTTATTAATATACCACTTAAATTTAAATTGCTTTCATGTTTGGCAAGTTATTAATGGAGTTAAGCAAAGGAATTACTGATAATTCATGGTCCTATAACTAAGTAACTAAAATAGTGATAAAGAAAAAAATGTAGGCCTCAAATCAGCGTTTCCTGATCACTAGTGAGACGGGCTAATCTCTAAACTACGTGGGCCCTAATTTTTACTTTAACAATTATTATTGTAAATTATATTTCTAGATTCTCAATTCTTAATATATGTAATAAAATTAGTAATAAGTTCATTCTCTTTATTAAAAAAAAAAAAAAAATATTTCTTATAGTGATGAAGAAAAAAACATTAGGTAGAATAACTAATTTCAAAATTATAAAAACTGGAGCAACTAAATAAATGTCCTCACTAAAAATAAATATGTATATAAGAAATGCACAGGGAGTTAACCAATGGGATTACATACAACAAATAATTTAATATTTAAATATAAATATGGGTATATTTCAAAAGTTGGCTTACCTTTTCATATGATGGTACAAATTTGCTCTGATGAGTTGTGAATTCTGAAGATATTAAATTATCTGGCCTTTTACACATGACACTAGGCGTCCATTTTTGCTTACCTGTTACTTTCATTTTGTCAACTATAAATAAACAATTCTTTCAGATTATCATTCAAATAAATTTAAATCTATTGCTTTTAAAATAAATCTAACTACTATTTATAACTAAAATAATGAATTTTCTTAGTTAAATTTGAGATATAAATCTGTCAGGACATTTTAAATTGAATATATTCCTTGCTTTTTACGATACCAATTTTTCAATTTCAACAATCATCTGTAATATCACAATATTAAAATGAGTCAATTATAGATTACAAAATAAACACATTACTATGACATTCAATAACTCAAAATTTACCGCATCTGAAACAATTCAATATTAGACAAAAATGTTCTATATTGGGGGAGAGGGATCTTATAAAAACTATTCAAGAACTGATTTACTTAAAAAAGTATGGTCTAACTAGTTTGGAGCCATTTTTAGGAAAATTAATGAGGGAAAAACACTGTTTTAAGTAATCTCAAATTTGTTTAAGAGACACATCCCTCCCATACATCATTATGAAAGCGTCTACGTTGATCATGGAATCCCAACGGAACTGACATGCACGTCCATTTTATCGGTAAATGAAAGCTTATACAGAACCTTGGGTAGTTAGAATGATCTTCTATAATATTACTAACAACATAACACAGGATAATTATTACAGTTTTTTTGAGCAATGTGAATAATCTGTTTGAAGTTCGAATGTTCGAGACGCATTACTTCGGGGAAAAGAATTTATATGAGGAGAGATGGGTTGGAGATTCGGTCTTAGAATTTGAAGAAATAAAAAAATCGATTTTTTCCAAAAAATATTTTACTTTATTTAGGCAATATTCTTTAGATAATTTTCTGGTTTAAAAATTAGTTTTTAGTTATATTTTCTTAAGCCGGATTATTTACCTTTAAGTTAGTTTTTATTTTTTCAAACCCAAGACTGAATATCTGACCATTCACTCCTACGACGGTCAAATAAGTATCTAAATAAAAAATAAATAAATCCAGACTTCAACAATTTTGTCAAGGAGAAAAATCCAATGATAATATGTGAAAGCGACGATTGCCAAAAAGTAAGATTAGTGAGGGAATTCGAAAATAAATAACAATAAATGCAAGGGAATAGAATACAAAATCTATCTGCCTCAGCAAGAGATGAGTTATCTGAGGGCTATAAATATGTTATCTGGCTACTCTCGGTGGTGTAATCGGCTAACGCGCCATCCCGGCAAGCAGGAGATCCAGGTTCGAGCCCTGGCTGAGACAGGTAGATTTTTTATTCTATTCCATTGTATTTATTGTTTAAAAATAATGAGGGATTAAATACCACATGTAATGTAATATTTATAAAAATAAATTGAAGAAAAAAAAAAAAAAAAAAAAAAAAAAAAAAAAACGAGAGACTAATAAATAGCTAAAAATGTTAAAAAAAATTCTGTCTCACAGAAAATGCGTAAACTAAGCACACTCTACATTATAATAGCTGATGAAAATTTTTATATGGTCTTTCCACTTTATGAAATCTCATTCGCTTATAGAGAATATATTTTATCAATAAGACGGGTTGTGTTATTGCTCTTGTGCTAAGCATTATATCAAAATGTATTGGTACTCAAAATTTTACGTAATTCCCCACTCTTATTTCGATATTTAACGAACTCAGCATTTCTTTTTATATTTAAAGGCGGTATGCAAAATTGCATTTATTAAACCAATTGGTTTCGACAAATGAACAATAAAATTTACGGTATAAACCCATAATACTTTTTTCAACTTAATTTTTTACCTGCTAAAATATGTTCTTTTGCAAATAAATATGTGTCGTTTTATTAAGCGAATCTAAATGTTACCATCTGTTCACCGAAAAAACTTTTATTCTCTCAATTGATATTTCAGATAATCCCCCCAGTCATTTTGCTCGATTGCTATATAATGAACTTTTTCTTTCATTTTACAGTTAAAAGCAATTTGCCAAATTTTACTAACTTCCGTTACGCTACAATGAAAAGATAAATAAATATTTACATAATATTTGAAATTTCTTTTAACGGGCCCGGAGATTCCCATCTTTTTTTAAAAACAAACTGTCTTACGTAAAAAGAAAATAAATACTTTTATACAGTTTAAAAATCTATACATAACATAGTTTATTCGTTAATTTGAATATAAATGTATAATAAAAACTTTTTTTTTTATATATAGGCACAGAATAGAAACCATAAGAACTAATCGACAAAACTACATATATAATTTAAAAGAATACATAATATCTTAATAAACAGAGTATTTTACCTTATCACTGACAGAGATATCACTAGCTGGTTTTGTTATATTTGTTTCTAGACAAAATGGACTTAACAACTATCTTTTTTACTACAAGATATGATTAAAAAGAAAATATAAATCCATAGAATTTTCACATGATTCATGAACAATGTTGAATGCACATGCACTTGCTTATAGCCGTGTAATGGACATCTTAGTTTTATTCCTTACTGATTAGTTGTATTACTTGAGCTTAAATTCCACCATAAATACTTGCTAAATCTGTCGAAAACCCAGGATTACATCTATTTCCATAAACTAAGGAAGGTTATAATTTGAGGTTATCAATATTATTATTATTATTGTATTATAATAATTTTGAATTTACGTTTTTTTTTTATGTTTTTTTTGAAAATATTTTTCTTTAATGAAATGTTCATTATTGTTCTATGTTTCTGAGAGGGAAATTTTAAAACTTAGAGCTTAACTGCATTCAAAGCAGATAATTGAAGACAGGAGAAGGTTGTTTTCCATTGTGCGCGGGAAACTTGGGCATCATTCAAATATTCTAATAAATAAAAATATAATGCCTTCTGCAGAGTTTAGTTTTAAATTGTGATTTGTCTTTTAAGTGCGATTATTAAAAGTTAGCAAGGATATAATCTGAGTAGGCTTTAGAGAAGTTCATGGTTTATTTTTAACGCATGTCTGGTTCTAGACTTTTCAGCTATTCTGAGTAGACCTTTTTCAATTTCAGTAAGTAAGGTTAATTAGAAAATTAATCTATTATTAAATAACATTTTTAGAACCACTACTAATGATATATCTAAAACCTTTTATATTGCTTAATAGAGTAGAGAAAAAAATAATTTTTGAAATGAAAGTATTTACCTACTAGGTAAATATCCTCACGTTGGGACGATTTTCAAACAGGTTTCTAACTCGTTTTAGTTCATTGGGACGGAGCAGATTTATTAATCTACATCTTGTGTTCAAATGCTAAGTCTTGCAAGAAATAAGAATAGCACAGCGTGTTACTTTTTTGGGGAATCGTCCTTGGTATGGGATTATCATGGAAGCACTTTGATCATCCTCTAAAGCAATCTGCGTCCTTTAAACGTTAAATCTGTACCTAAAATGCTTCAGTGGATTTATATTACTATTATTGATGATTTCCTATGCCTAATTGGTCTGTTGGGGAAACTGAAGCAGTGGTCTAGTCAAAGAAAATCACGAAAGGCTCATTATAGCAAAGGGAGGTCCTTTTGAATGCCCTTAGGAGAATTGGTGATGAAGCCTGTGGATAACGACGGGCCTATTCGATCATCAATATACTTAAGTGACTGAATTTGATTGGAGCTCTAAGCTTCAAGTACCATAAAAGGAACAACTTGGAAAAGATAACAAATTATTTACAGGAGAGAGAATGCTTAGACAAGCAGTAGTTAGTTCTTCACTAAGTGGTTGAAAAGAAGGATTAATAAATAAAAAATCTTTCTATAGAACTAGGATCCTATAAAGCCTATAAAGCAATTTTCCAGACAGAAATAATCGCTATTGATGAAACCATAAGATGAGAACCCAAGGATCAGAGATTTGCCTAATCTCAAAGTGCCAAGCATCGATAAAGCCACTCAATTTCCAAGTTGTGACATCTAGGATTGGTCACTAGAAACAATCCTGTCACACTGTTCTAGGAGCCCGGAGGAATTCAGAGCAAAGAGGCTACAAACACATTGCCCAAAAGATTTAAAAAAAATTTCTTCACTGACCTACTTAGGAGAGCTGAAATATCCGCAAAACATTTCAATATATATATAAAGCTTCGGAAATTTTAAAATAAAGAAAAATTATTTCTATAACTCTTATAAGCATATAACTATAATTCTGATTTTGAGTACTTCCTCTATTCCTCTTTTCCGTACAGTCTCGAGTCAGAATCAAGGAGAAGGAATGGAGGAGTAACACTTCGTTTAAAAAGGACCTTGGTCCAGCTGGCTCCGGTTGTTAGTATCCTTTAAGGGGCCTAGTCTGAGGGTCCCTAGGCCAGGATGTCCGATCCCTGAGAGGAGACGTCCTCTCCAATTTGACTATAGGAAGATTGTGTGCCCGAACCTTATTTTATTTAGGAAATCCAACGAAAAATAAAATTCGGTTCAATGTCCCCACACTAAGGATACAGAACGTAAGTAAGCCAATCACAATGAAGTAATAAGTGATGATAAATAACACTCATTAATTTTAGTTATTAGTGTTTTACTCCACGATTTTAATTTCAATTATATTTCTCTAATATTTCTAAGTTTTTCTAATATTTATAATTGACTGGTTTGATATACAGATAATGACCAATACTTTTTCTACTAGGATATTTCTTATACGTAAGCTAAAAAGTCGAACATGGCCATTTCAACCATGTCCTCCCTTCTACACTGCCGGACAAAGTTAAAGGATCACTTACAAATATCTATATTATTATTACATAAGAGATAAAAATAGAAATTCCATTGCCCCAGACTGGACTTTGTGTTGTATCTTATCCAGTTAATCCTGTACCTGTTTATATTCCCACCCGTTTATGGAGAAAAGGGTCAGTTAATCCACTTCTTTTCTTTCTTCCTATCAGTAAATGGTTAGTTGTTAGCAAAGATTCATCTTATTGAAGATTTTCTAACATTTAAGAGACTTTAGTTTTTACTTGTGAGTTTAGTAAGAACGTTGTGATGGCCAACAGAAGAGCATTGACCGAAGAGGAATCAATTCGTGCTGTTGCTTTGAGTGAAGAAGGGTTTTCTCAAAGGCATATTGCGCAACGGCTCCAGCGGTCACAATCCGTAGTGTCCAGGGTGCTTAATAGGCACCGTCGAACTGGAGGGCATACAAGAAGAGTCGGACAAGGCCGTCCGAGGTCAACTTCCCACCGTGACGAGAGATTTTTGCAACTGCATGCTCTTCGGGATCGCCGATCAACTGGTAACAGTCTGCGTGGTCTCCTCCAGAGGTTCAGGAATGTGCAAATTTCAGAGCGAACCGTGAGAAGACGACTCAACGATTATGGATTGACCTCCCATCCTTCAGCTACTGGACCTCTTCTCTCCAGGGAACACCGGGTTGAGCGCTTGAGGTTTGCTCGGGAGCACCTAAACTGGACTCAGGAAGATTGGAGCCTCGTATTATTCAGCGATGAGTCAAGATTCTGTCTCCGATCTCCAGATGGACGGGAAAAGGTATGGCGAAGGCGGGGAGAGAGGTATGCTCCATGCACTTTTTCTCCAAGGGTTGCGTTTGGTGGTGGGTCAGTGATGGTGTGGGGGGGCATAAATTTAAACTCCCGTACAGAGTTGGTTCTTGTGAACCGTGGCTCTATAACTGCTGACAGGTACATTAGGGAGGTACTTGAGCCACATGTAATACCTTTCGCCAGAAATATCGCAGGTAACTTTATTTTTATGCACGATAATGCCCGACCTCACGTTGCTCGATCAGTGCAAAATTTCCTCAGACAAGAAGAAATTGACGTTATGGTTTGGCCACCCAGAAGTCCAGATATGAACCCAATAGAGCATGTATGGGACATGCTTGGAAGACGTGTCCGCGCCCGAGACCCACAAAATTTGGCAGATTTAAGGGAAATGTTAGTGGAAGAGTGGAACAACATCCCAGAACAACATGTAAGAGCCCTGGTCGCTGGAATGGGCAGGAGAATGGAAGCAATTATCAGAGCTAGAGGTGGGAATACCAATTATTGATCGTTTTCCTCGAATTCTTCCTTTTTATTCAGTTTTGTTATTTCATTTCATTTCAAAGATTTACTTTTTCATTTTGAGACTGTAGGACATTTTTATTTTTTGAATTGTTTTCCTATTAACAATTTCAGGAAAATAATTTTTTATTACCCTTATAATAAAGTGTGACTTCTAAAGAAAAAAGAATATTTTCAGAAATACCTTATACAGTTCATTAATTTCAAAATATTGAAGTGATCATTTAATTTTGTACGGCAGTGTATTTACACTCCCTAATCCATTTGCTGTTTTGGAAAGTATTATTGTCTTTCCAATACATATGCCCTGGAGCAAAAGCATGACAGTTATTATACTGAGCAAACATTCACATGATTTAACACATTCAAACACATGCGAGAGTGGCAAGCCACTAATCAAGGAAGAGTTGCTCCTTCAATCCCGAGATAAGAGAGATGGTGAAGTTAAGGTGGATGGTGGTCCTTGGTGGAATCCTCAAGTCACAGAAACTTGTGCCGCGAAACTGACCTCCTGATAGCTGAGGCCTCCAAGGGTTGGCCGCGGCGGGAGTGGGCCCCGCCGCCCCCAGTGTAACCCACCGCCCCCAGTGTGACAACGCCCTCTAGACCAGTTTCTCCTCACCCCTCAAGCTACATCAGATGACTATGGTCGCTGCATGGCGTACAGTTTCATATATTTATTTATCAAGGAAGAGAATTATTGCTTTCCCCAACAAAAAAACGCAATGATTTCTAAGGAGTTATTAACACCGATCAGAGAAAACATAGAAAATTAATTTCATAAGGATATATGGAATGTGGGTGTAAAAAAAACTATTTTTTAAGTTTGAGAAGAAGGATTGAAATATTCTGAAACTGTCAACATTTTATTCTAAGATGATTTTAGTTGGGGTTCGGTCAAGGTAGATCCAAAAAAACACAAAATTAAAAAATGTATTTTTTAATAAAGGATTATCTGCCAACGTTTCGGCTTACAGTGTAAGCCATCTTCAGGGCTATCATGAAGATGGCTTGTAATGTAAGCCGAAATGTTGGCAGATAATCCTTTATTAAAAAATACATTTTTTAAATTTGTGTTTTTTTGGATCTACCTTGACCGACACTCACATCCCATATCCTTGGAATTACATGACTTAAGAAATTAACATTAAAAAATTTTTTTTGTTGGTTGATAAAAAAAAAATACAAATTTTAAAAATAAATTTGAATCTACCTTGACCGAACCCCAACAAAAAAAAATCTAATAATAATATCTACGGTAAAAAAAAAAACAATAAAAAAAATCTCTCCATTTAACTAATAAGATCGTATCCAAAACGACTTTCATTTTTCATGTCTTAGAATTTCAGTCATGAACATTTAATCCAGGTGGATTAACCAGGTGAAGACCTCCTCTTTTGCCTTCAAATTAAAAGATAATTTAAAAAATTCACATTTTTTAAATTTGTATTTTTTTGGATCTACCTTGACCGAACCCCAACAAAAATTCTTTACTAATAATCTCTACGATCAAATACTCCCCATTTGAACGTAAAGTGGGAATGTGTTTGTTTGGTAAATATACGATAAGTGTAGTTAAAAGATCCCGTCAAGCAGGAGCTGCGTAAACTGGGAGGATTTCTTAAGCTTCATTAGGACGGACAAAAAATAAGTTGATTACTATTTTCATCTTATAAGCAGAAGAAAGCAAGGTGAAATGAGAGAAGAGGTTGTTGTAATATTTATTCGAGGGAAGAGAGGAGGAAGCTCACAGCCATCATCCTAATATTTTACAAAATTACATTTTCCATTTGTTTCATGTATTTTATCCTAAAGAGCAGTTAGACTAAAAATGAGGTGTAGTTTGACGAAAATTTTACGAAAGTAGCTTTCTGAATTAAAAAGGAGCGCAACAGTTCAAGTAAGAAAATTTAAAGATATAACTATTTACTTCATGAAATAGTAATGTGTATTAAACACTCATGAATAAAGATAGATGTAACACATTCTTATGAAACTTTCAGGCAGCACTCTAATTATAGTTAGGTCTCTAAACTTTGTGGAGGAAATTCGCTCAATTGGTATATATATGCATGTGATTTTTTTTTTTTTTTTTTTTAATTCGAGCTGCAGATTTGATATCGCGTTTATTTCCGCTTTGTAGTAAAGCCATTGTTGACCCCCCATCTAAGTAGATAGAGCGTAACGGCTCTCTGAAAGGACGAGTGCAGCCGGCGTGACGGATCCGGTAGTGGCGTCCAAATCGACCAGTAACACTTACTGGGGGGGAGGGGCTATTGATCTGCAGCTCCTAAAGAGTTCTCTGCTCCTGATAGCTGAGGCCTCCAAGGGTTGGCCGCGGCGGGAGTGGGCCCGCCGCCCCCAATATAACTTACCGCCCCCAGTGTGAGGGCGCCTTCCAGTCATCGCTCTACAGCAGATGACCCGCAAAACATGCCGGAGTGGCTGGTTTCATCATGCTGGCGCAGCATAAATTTAATTAAATGATTAAAGAATTAATGGCACAGATAATAAATCCTATATATAAATAAGAACTAGTTAAGAAATAAATATATTTTATTGAGAATAAAGAACCAAACAAATAGAATGACCATTTAATAATTATATTCAAAGTATAAATAAACTTTTTTTTTTTTTTTTTTTTTTTTTTTTTTGGAATGACAACCACTTGGGCCATTAATGCCATTTATGTGGGGTATCAATTAGGATGCAGCATGAAGGAGGAGACACAAACGGAGAGCCCCAGTAGGAGGCAACCAGCGACGCCGATTAAATTTTCAAAGTGATTGACTATTAAAGATATATAACAAATATTTCTAAAAGTTCCAAGAAATTTAGAGCATTTATTTTAATGAGATCGAGATATAAGCAGTTGAAGGATGAACATGAGAAAGACCAAATTGAGAAAAACATTAGTATCTTCGTCATTGTTGGATTTACAAAAAGATGTATAGGATACAATAGGTTTAAAGAGTAATTTTAACAGATTTATCATAGGGTAATTAAGCTTTTTACATTGGTATCATATCATGGCTTTTGAAAAATTTCAACAGTAATTCACCGATCNATGAATTTCTCATTCTAGATACTAAGATTTTTTTTAAAAATAGATAACACAGGAAAAGAAAATAACTTTATATAATCCATGTTTTTTAAACATTTTTATGTAATATATATACTATCAGCACTCTGGCTCCCATAATGTTTTAAAATAATGAAGCCAAAATCGATACTCGAGTTTTTATTTGGAAACCATTCGATGAGTTTGTTTATGGGTGAATCTATAACATTATTTATGTTAAAAATAGGTATAAAATGTAATTTTATAGCATTTCTATTCTATTATATTCTATTCATTTTATAACAATTTTTTAAAAAGCATATATAAAGAAAGTATTAAGTAATGTAATTTTGAATGTTGGGCAGGTCCTATACATATATGGTTCATTTTGTTTGAAATCATGTTTAGAAGGAGGGCAAATTGCAAAATGATTAAAATTATCATTTATTAGCCTTCTTCTTTCTTTAGTAGGCTAATGGCCTATTTATTCATTCCTTTCCCTTCAGTCTGGGGTTTCCTAAGAACCAGAAGTCGGGGTTTCACCCATATCTTTCATGGTCTGCCCAGAAGTTTTCTTGTGTTACTAACAATTTTCAGGAGTCTGTTACTTTCTATCTGTGTTATATGTGGATTCCATTCTCTCCATTGCTGTCTTAAACATCAAACCATGTCCGGTATGGTTCTTGCATCTCGCCCTTCCTTTTGTTATCCATCAGTGTCTAATTGGCTATTATTTTCAACAATTATATTTATTATAAATTTTTGTCTTCTCTAAACCTCCACTTCCTCTCAATCACAATGAATTAAAAATAAATTCATACAAGGGATTGGAATAGAAAGCCTGAATACCAAATTTGGTTCCTATGTTTTAAAAGTTAGTGGGTCCATTCAATCTTCAAAATTAAATTCTTAAATATTTCTTTAATATAAATTCCCAGGAATGTTTTATGGATCATTTATGTTATAATATTACATTTTACACTATTATACTCACTATTACACTATTATACTTTTTTTTGTTTATATTTTTTAAATTTGGTCTATATGGGTATAAATCCACTCCACCTATACAGATTTCAGTAATTGGTAAACTCATCCTACAGTTTGTAAAATTTAGCTTAAATAATGAATTTACTATTTTGTAATCTTTTATGTAATTTAATTGTAATAATTAATGGTTCCTTATTATAATTATTTTAATATTCAAGTGAAATTGTATTTTAAGTAGGAATGTTTTATGATTGTGAATTTAAATTATTAAACTGATTTGTTTTTTCTTAAACCTAATTTAAAAGTTTCCTTTAAATTGAAATATATTGTTTAATATATTTATTTCATTATTTTCTTGGAATTGAGATTCAGGCCAAAAGTATTATGAAGACAATTTTTCCGTTAAAAGCTTCAAAAAAAAAAAAAAAAAAAAAAAACAGGATAAAAGCAATTTAAATCAATTACCTACTCAGGTCATCACTCATTCTTCAATGGGAACAAAGAAAGGTTGAATGTAACAAAACAAATATCATTCTGTACTTCCTCCATTAAAAAGCTTTTTAAATGTGTATATATATAAAAAAAACCCTATCATTACGTTATTTTAGTTTTATTTTACTATGAGGATAGGAAATATGTGGAAACCAGTAGTATTAATTATTGTATTCACACTATCAGCCAAAATTGTATGTATAAATATAAATTAATTAGATTTATGAACTTTATTTTTTTTTTTAAATTGTTCTAGTAGGATTTTATGATTAAATAGAAAAATTTGTTTTATTTTTTAAGAAGCTCTTTTAAGGACCATTTGAGCCCATTCACAGATAAAATACCTTGATCATAGTTTGTACTGACTAATTTGGAGTTACTTCAAGAAAAAGTAAATGAATTTAGTGAAGAACTGATTATTTTCATATTAAGTTAATATTATGAGCCTGGGACTTGTTAATTAATAAAATACTTAATAATACTTTTGTAATCATTAGGTAAATTGCACAGAATCAGATGAAGCAGAAGAAGAGTGCAGAAAAGAAACTGGATTCACAGGAGATCGTATGTCAATAAGTAAGTCAAGAAGCAAATAATTAAATATTTTTTCTGTAATAATATCTAATTATGGCCATTAAAACATATTTAAGTTTGAATAAGAATTCTTCAAAAACAGAAAATAATAAGTAAATTATGCTGATATTAGTCTTAATTATTCAGATTAGTCATACCTCCCAAAAGGCTCTCTAGGATACATGCAGCTACAGTAGGATACAAGCACATTTAACTATTTTACTTGTGCACCAGAAATGAAATAAAAATACTTAGGTTCAAGTTCTGCTGTAGCAGAAAATTTTTTCACTCAAAAATATTAAATAGAATACATATATAATATATATATATATATATATATATATATATATATATATATATATATNCCATTAAATTACATATATAAAATAATATTTTACATTGTTTTTAAATTTACCATTATGGGTCCAATATGTTTGCTAGTAAAAACACCTTAAGTCCACTAAATATAGTGGTAATTATAAATAGATTTAAAATATAAATATATAAGTGTGCTGCTAATTTTTGTTTACACTGGCAAAATATATGTCATTCAAATTCAAATTTTGTTAAATTCTCTTTTATTTCAATATTTTTTAGTAAAAATTGGTTGAATTGAATTTTGGTTCCAATTTAATATTAAATAAGAGAGGTTGAATGTAACCTGTTGAATATGTTAATATTAATGCTACTTCAATAAGACATATTTGGTATGAGTTGAGAGATTGAACTGAGCATATTAATAGATTGAATATGTTACTATATTTACTATAACTCCTTAATGAGTGAATGGGAGAGAGACATGGGAGACATACAAACACGTATATGAAAGATCTGTGATTTAAAGTGAACATCCCTAAATACATATGCATTTATCTGCAAATTTTATAACTTAATCTTCACAATTTTCTTTTGCAGAAATGAAAGGGGCTCCAAGAGAAGCTAGAGTGAGTTTTTAAATTATTATAAAAATATTTTACACTATTGTAAATCAAATAAACCATCCATGTTCTAATAAAATCTGTTTTTTAGTGTTTTTTTAGTTGCACCATGCTGAAAAATGGAATGGTGAGTAATAACTTTTATGCACTTAAGAACTTAAAATATCAATGAAATAATATTTTTACTTATTTAATCATGGTGAGCTATTAAATAAGTTGGTAAGCATGCCTTCTTGAGCTGTGCATTTTGTAAAATAAGGTAGGTATCAGCTTTGATGATGGGATTATTGATACCAATTGTTACTTAGCTAATAAAAACGAAATAAAGTTCTCCCTCCCCCAATCTTAAAAGCTTCACTTGAAAGTACCAAAAAAAAAAAAATTTATTCTAACTATTTTCTTAGAAACATGGGAAAGCTCATACTAGTGATAATAATTAATGCTTTATAATATTTAATTATTAGTGTATATATATATGCGATATGATTAAAATGATAAAAGAAATTTTGAATAATTTGATATATGAATAATTAATTAGTTTTTAATAATAATTTATATTAAAGCTAGTGTAGTGAAGTAAATTGTAACATGAAATATAATTTAATTTGAATTTAATAGTAAGTCTTATGTGCTTAAATGTCTCATGGGTCTAAGGATTATAACATATTGTTAAATTTATTAAAAAGTTTTGGTGTTCTTTTTTTCAGTTAAATCCAAATGGGACATTTAATGGTGACATTGCAAAAGAAGTAGTAAAGGAATTTCCATATGATATAGAAAAAATGCACGAAATGATTGATACTTGTATAGCGGATTGTGAGTATGAATAAATATTTACTGCATGAATATGAAAGTATGATTGTTAAGTTGATTTATGTTGTGATATGTATATGCAGCTCAATTGATAAAATAGTGAATCTATTTTTTATTAGAATAATGTGAACAATGTGGGATTTTAGTAGAATACTACTTTATAATATTCTCTTATTCTGTAGTAGTGTTTAATATTGACTGATTTTTCTCTCTCTTTACACATACATTCCCCTTATATTACTCATACACACATACATTCCCTCTCTTTCTCTATGAATTATATAAACATTCTAATTACCTATTGTAATAACAATAGTCATTTTTGACATATAAAAATATTTATTATAGAGATGGACATTAAATTAGTTTTATCAATAATATGATTATAAATATAACAATTTATAAATATTAATTTTATTGTGGTATTTAATCCCAAGTAAATTTAAATCAAGTAATGAAAGGGAATAGAATAAAAAATCTAACTGTCCCAGCTAGGGCACAAACTAGGATCTCCTGCTAGCCGGGCAAGCACTTTGTTCAATTACGTTACCGGGAGAGACAGATAACTTATTAAATTCCCAGCACTAGTGTAGAGAGTCTAACCCACCCAGCCCTGGCTGGGACAGTTAGATTTTTTATTCTATTCCCTTGCATTGATTGATTTAAATATAACAATGTGTTATGTAATTAATTTAATCAGATGTTAATATTATCACAATTAAATTATATAATATAGTATATAATGCTTAAGGACATATTTACTGCTTTCATATTTAATTTATTTTGGAACCAATATTGCTATTCTAATATATTGAATTAATTTTTTAGTAAAACCAGATCCTAATGATCTCTGTGAAACAGCTTACCAACATACTGCCTGCTGGCGTGAAGGGGTATACACTTTTTTTTTTACTTTCATTTCTTTGTAGTAAGGAAAAGGACATAATATAATTAAGAAAGTCATCAGAAAAATGTTTCAAAAAGTTGTATGTTCTCTGCTAATCAGTATATGTTCTACATTATACATACACCCTTTCTTATTTCCCCATGCCGAAAAATAAAATGGTGATTTGACCCAATACTTTTATTTGATTATTTGATTCTGATACAAGAATAATGAATGAAACATATATAATGCCATTAGCTACACATTACTCATTTTTTGTGTGCCATGGTTATTTTTTTTTTATTCTCTGGAACCAACAGTTAAGAAATAAATTTTACTATTTTTTGTTAAAAAGTTAAATGTCACTTGAAAATACTGCTTTAAGTAAACTATAAAGTTTAAGCAGTAAAGTTTCTCAAAAATATTTTGCAAGATATCTTTAAAGCATATAGCTACTTAGAGTAGGGATTAATATAAATAGTGAAATAACTAAGAATTGGATAATGGGTTGTGATAAATAAGAAATAAAATGGTTTGAACAATTTTAGTTAAAAAAATTCTCAACATATTCAAAAAAATTAAAAATTTAGTTGACTAAAACAAAGTATAAAACAGTAAAGATCTTACCTATCCTTTAAACTGAAAGTCCATTAGTCATTCTAATTAAATTTGTGTATAAAAGTATAATTTTTATTATGTTTCCTATCTTCTAAAAATTTGAACTAAGCTTGAAGTAATTAATCTCGATAGCTTCATTTACAATTCTAATGTCATGTATGTTTTTCATTGCTTTAAACTCAATTATTGAACATTTTAATAAAAGGAACAACACACTTGATGAAAACATCTCTATTTGTATATTTTGGAAACCATGCAAAATTGTGTTTTTTGTTAATTAAAAACATCTATCGTTGTTGTTTATTAATAGTTTATCGCGATAAACAATAAAATTTGTAAACATATGCTATAATTATGTTGGATGACATCTAAAGTACCTAAGTAGCTAGTTTTTTGTTTTTTTTTTAGTCTCTCTAAATGAACTTGTTTCTTCTTGTTTTATTTTTACCTCCTATGCAACTAACCAATTTGGGTCTTAAAGGTAGGAGTTATTAAGAAATATTCACCATATTCTAAACACCCATGGCACTAGGCAGGCTTTTTTTATACTTCTTCCTCCATGACCCTGACTGATTGGTTGCATGGAAAAACAACAACAAAAACTAATCTCCATAAAGTTTATTTCACATGTTAGATATGGCAAATAATATATTGATCAGCTTACATAAAATAGATACAAGTTACAATCTAAATCAAATAAAAGTATAATTTTTATCTACATTTTTGCACTGTTCCCATTATTTTTATTTATATATAAAAATGGCAATGAAAACCAGTTTATTTTTATTTTCTCTTTTTCAGGTTGGAATCATAAGTGGCTAATTTGTCTTCAATTATTCTGGGCTCAACATATTTTTCAATTGATAACTTTATGATAACTAGATAAAAAGTACAGTCTTAAGAATAATTGTAATTGTACACAGAATTTTTAATAGTAATTTAATAAACAACTTCTTTTTTTTTTTTTGTTTATTTTTGAATCCTTAAATCTTAAACTGCTAAAAATGAATTCCTTACATTATAGACAAGGGTCTCATATTATAAGGGTTAGTTATTGCTAGAAGTCTGGGGTATAATAATGTAGTAGTGTAAAATTTAGATGTTCTAGTAATATTTTCCATGTTAATGAGGAATAAGCAGAGCTCTTGAATCAGAAGCACTTCACCTATTCTTTCTACCTCTCTAGTGTTCATATTAGCATTCTTTACATATTAGCATTCTTTATTTTCTTTACTAGTAGCTTGTCCAGCAGAAGTTTCTAACAGAAGTTAGACTAAAGGCTTATTATTATTTCTACCTCCAATGAATATAGAACTCTCATACCTTATATTCTCCGTCTTCATTGGTTTCTGTACATCCTCTCCCGTTGGCGAGCGCTTTCGGACGACACTGTCCATCTTCTGGCCGAATATTCGCCACTGTCCATATTCGGCCAGAAGATGGACAGTGTCGTCCGAAAGCGCTCGCCAACGGGAGAGGATGTACAGAAACCAATGAAGACGGAGAATATAAGGTATGAGAGTTCTATATTCATTGGAGGTAGAAATAATAATAACCCTTTAGTCTAACTTCTGTTAGAAACTTCTGCTGGACAAGCTACTAGTAAAGAAAATAAAGAATGCTAATATGTAAAGAATGCTAATATGAACACTAGAGAGGTAGAAAGAATAGGTGAAGTGCTTCTGATTCAAGAGCTCTGCTTATTCCTCATTAACATGGAAAATATTACTANTTTTTGTATTGAGGATTTTCATTACAAAGAAGCTTGCTGGTATATCAATGATTTTATTAATAAAATAGAACAACATATTTACATTTTGGAATTTTTTGTTTCATAAAAGATATGAAACTATTAAAATACACAACACTCAAATATATTGTAACTTACTTTCAGGAATAAATAACTTATAATAAGTTAACATTATAAACAATATCAGTATAATACATTTATAGTACAATTATTTTTTAGAGACATAATTACAATTAAGTGCTAATCATGGTATAAACTATTTCACATCAAATTAATTCCCTGGACATAAAACACGATATACTTATATACTAATTATAATTAGTTTTAAAGAGGCCTTTTAAGAAATTTGGCTTCTTCGATGATTAAAGTAAAACAAGTAAAAATCACAATTCTCCATGAATTCCCTCAAAAATCTAAGGACATAAGTCCTATCTTAATCTGAATTTCAGGTTCCATGCTTCATGCCCAATTTGCCTAAAATTTTTAAATTATTTAAAACCAGGTAAGATTCTAAAGTACTTAAACATGTAGATGGTGATGCATTTAATATAAAAATAAATTTTGACATATAAATACAAAAAATATGAAAATAATACATATTAAAATGGTGAGTTTTTGACCGTGGAGATTATGAGTTGAGAATTTTTTGGGGTTCGGTCAAGGTTGGCAGCAATTAGTAATAAATTTGGATAGGACTATTTCTGTCTTGCATTTTAATAAAAAAATTAGTTGTTAGTCATTAGTGGCTAGTTTCTTATTTAATAGGATAAGCCTATTTAAGAGCTTAGAACCTTGACTAAACCTCAAAACATTTTCTAATAATAAATATTGACTTTAAGCATATGATACATTTTTTTTTTTTTTATCATTGTTAAAGTAGAGCAATAATTGCAGAAGAGTAAAATAAAACTTAACTTGAATTGAATATATTTAAAAACTTTAGTCTTCCCTAATGAACATTAAATATTCAAACATAAAATAATTCAGAGAATAATAAGTTGTATAAATAAACTAAATGGTTGACTGAAGTTATACAAATCAATCAAAGAAAATAAGAAGAGTTATAATATAATTAAATTAAAATACATAGATTATCATCTAAATCATTAAATTAGTTTAATTCAAACACTTTTAAGTTGCAAAGCAATCAATTGGATATAAAATTAGACTCAATACAAGAATAATATTTTTTTTTAAATTAGTGGGATAATTCTTTGAATATTTTCAATAAGCAATCATATTTCATTGCATGAATTTCTCATTCTAGATACTAAGATTTTTTTTAAAAATAGATAACACAGGAAAAGAAAATAACTTTATATAATCCATGTTTTTTAAACATTTTTATATAAGAAGTGTAATTAAGTAGGTTTTCAAAAAATATGAAAATAACCTGCTGTGAACAAATTTGCAGTGTTTTAATGAAGAAATATCAAGTCATGACTTATAATAGCTCAGTTACAAGGTTTTTTATTTTCCTTTTAAGAATCTATAGAACATATGATCAAGAATCATTCACTATAATGTATTAAATAAAATTTAAATTTAGTATACTAAACTGAAAAACAACTTATGTTACAGAAGAGATAATATTGCATTAATGATTTATATTTGATTTTATAGAAGATTCGTATATATTAAAATGATATACAAGTTCAGTTACTTTGATTTTTAAAGCTCTCCATTTATTTCAAAAACTGGAAATCTTGTGATAAATACAGTTGTATGATGTATTTTTTAAATCCATCAATATATATGTACATTTATGTAGTGTAGAATGTGGCACAAAAGACAAGTCTATTCAAATATTCTGACATTATAATAAAATTTTTAATCATCATCAGTTAATCTATTGTAAATTTATTGATTAATGAATAGTTACGCATAATTTAATTTATAATTTATTTATCAATTATTATGAAAATCCTTTTTTACTAAATTCTTGGGAAACAAAAAGGTTAATAAATAATTCTTAGGGAATTTGTGGCTTCTAGTGAATTGTACCTCAGTGATTATTTTCAGACCAAATATCTTCTAATACAATTCCTTAAATTTTCATCAAGTAATTAATTGTATACTTTAAAGTTGATATGTCATTTCCCTTAACCTATATACTTTAAAGTTGATATGTAATTTCCCTTAACTGTATACTTTTACCCTAGGAATAAATATTTTAATATTTTTAAAAATACAATTGACATGTAAAGAAAGAAAATGGCTTGCAATGTTGCTAAACTGATTTTCAATATATTCATTCCAATTCATTTATAATATTTAGGTAAAAATACCAAATTTTCATATTTTACTCACTAAGATTATTGAAAGTTACATAACTTGATCAGTTTGTACCACTTTTTTTCCAAGGGAGTTGACTGTGCTAAAAATATTAAGTTGAAAAAAAAAGAAGGTTATTTTTAAAATAAAAGCAGTAAGTAATGTTATCATCTTTATGAAATTTTTAACACTATAATAATTCCTTCTTAATTATTTTTATGATAAAATTGTATCTGTAAAATTGTTCAAGCTTAAGTCATAATATAAAATTTTCTTTTAAAATGGATATATATATATATATNCATTTTTATATATATATTAACTACATGTAGCTTAACCAAAAGATTCAATTCATTATTTAAGAACGAATTTTATTTTTAAGAAGGTTTCTACATATACCTTCATCTCCGAAGTTTGTACATAAAGATATAATCAGACAATCATTAATATTTCCAAGTAAATACGTGTCTTTAATTTTACAAGACCCACTTTGAAATAAAAAAAAAACTACATCGGTACATACAATTGCTTCTCATTATTTTCAGATTCAAACATTATTATATACTAAATTATAGCAAGAATACTGGCCTTAGATTTTCATTAATTTTCGTCAAAAACAAAATTAAGAATATTTGGATAAAACACTAAATATATCTTCATAGACCAATTCTCTAGCATGAATCCCAGCTAAATAGTCAATGTGGTTGAATTTAGCTGATGGTATAGTGAATGTTCCAATGAAGTTTGGAAGTTTCTTTGACAGCTTACTTACTTCCTAGAATATATAAAAGAAAAAAATGTATTAAAATAAATTTCTTAATTATAAGAAACTAGCCACAGGAATTTACTTATTTTCTTGTTACCTGATGAATAATTACTTAAGTTTAAACAAGGAGGAAGGAGGGCCTCCCTTGCCTGTTCTCTATATGGGTACTAGCATAAAAAATATAATAAATAAGGTAAAATTCTACTTTATAGATTGATTATATAATGGGCAGCTGCTTGTTAAATATGCTTAGTTATAACAAGGACCTCATAGATTTGTACAAAAAGTTTCCTAGCTCCTAAGGAATCTGGCCAGAAATTTTCAGAAGATTTCATATTAATGTATCGAAAATTGAATATATTAATGATCCCTGATTTTCACATTAAAAACTGCCAGATTCATCCTAATTCATTAGAACCTACTAAGAAATATATATAGATCTTAAAGCTGAAGTAATATTATAATAATGAATAATAGATCGTATTTTAAAGTTAGATTCTTAGAAGTCGCTTAATTTTAGTGCACTGGAAATACTACTACACAAAACACTTATTACATCTACTAGACTGTGCTGCATTAAATTTTGCAATGAAAAAAAAAAGAAATGATTAATTTCATGGTTTTTATAACATAATGTTAATTTATACTTGAGTATGAGCTGTGATGATATGTACTACGACCCCAAAAACACTCATTGAATAAAATAATTAGTGCAAAATATTGATGCTTCCACTAATCTGTTACTAAGAATAAGTATTTTATATTATAAAAAAAGGCAGTTTCAATTAATTAAATCACTTTTTTTTAACTACAAGCACATCTTTATTTACATATAAGCTAAACACTCTAAACCTATTCCTAAAAACTCTTGTTCCTGTCTTGCTAACAGGAATTTGTGGAACATTTTTTTCTTAAAACTTTTATTTTCTGAAATATATTTTTAATAAATAGCTAAATATTCTGGTTTTATGAAATGCTAGAATATATACTAATAGAAGGTCCAGGTATGATTATGGAGGCCATCCAGTAAAGGATTCTTCAGTAAACCTAGTATATTCAAGAAAAATAGATTAATTTTACTTTAAAAATACTGACAGTGGATTAGAAATTACCACTAGTAAAAAGATGAAAAATTATAAGTATAATAATTTTTGTTCTAGACGAAGTTTGTTGCAGAGGTATTACAAAAAGTTCTGAGCCCACTCTGTAGTAAATGAAAACATTACTAAGGGTAAAACCATGCTTATTATCTTGAACTACTGTTGTTTTGAATTTCTTTTTTTGGGCCAATTATGGCTGTCAATGTTCAGTGGACTTTAATCATTTTGTGAACCAACCATAAATATTTTCTTTGGGAGAATCAGCAAATTTAATATTTGACGACTTTAGCTGATTAACCTGAACCTATTTTACCTCTTTCACCAGTTTAAGATTGCTTATTATCTTGGTTACCTTTACAATAGCAGGTTGAAACACCAATGCATAGCAGCTGGTACTTATTTTTTAGGATAGTTAAGATAATTTAAATAGTTGAATCCTGGTAGATAATAAGGCTCTGGATAACTGTAATGAACAGAGTGGGTATATCCCTTTGATCTTGATATTTTCCCCTTACTAAGTCCTGATACATAAATTACTCTAACTACTTAGTTATCCTAATTCTTCTCTTTTGCTCTGATTTTCAACTCTGGCGTAGGTAGCCCGGGACTTTTCAACAAAGAAGTCTGAAGAAATGGGCTGTCATTATGATTATTCTTGAAGATTATCACCATTTCCAAGGTGAGCAAAACAGCAGAAGTGAGATAATTTTTTATTGGTGAGAAGGCATCACAACATGTATGTTTCTCGCCATATTGTACTTTGTGAGTTAGACTGAGTCAGGAGATGAGAATCTACTGAGCTAATGTTTATGAGTATTGAATCTTATTTTATCTCTTGAATCTTGCTTTATTTATTAACCATCATTTTTTATGTTTAAAAGAACCATTTAATGAAGAGTAGATCTGACATTTCTTTTTGCTCATAATGTTCAATGCCTGTTAAACAAAGTTGAGCAGATAAATGTTACCTGCAGTTGTTAATTGAATAATAGAGTAAACAATTCTTGATCCTTCCCTAGAACTACGTACTCATGTTGAAAATTACAAAACCAATCCCTTCAGAGGTGAAATATTTACAAGTAGAAACTGGCTAAGTTTGATATGGTCTTCCAGTTAGATCATATTCTGTGTATATTTATGTAGATTGATAATATCTAAAAGTAGGTATATAAATTATGGTTTAATTTTTAATAATTATTTTTAAATGGTTTAGTTTTTCAAGAAGACATAAATTATACCTCAATATTCATAAAGTTGTCTTCATCACTGTAATGGAGAGAGACTGGGGATGTTATCTTTGTCAAGTTATACTCAGGAGGCATTTTTTTACCATAAGTCTTTATATTTTCATCCTCATTTTCAAAATCAAAATATCTAAAGGAATCTGCAAAGAAGAATTTATTTGAAAGCGATTAACAATTAAATAAAATTTACATTAAACCCATATAATATTTTGTTTTTAGAAAATAGATTGAAATTGTTTTTTTTTCTGTGAGCAATATTTGGATGACTTATAAAATTATGATGAAATAAAGATACTTAAAAACATTATCTAAAAATATTTTAATTTGTTAATATTACTTTTATCCTGCCATCTAACTCCTCTATTAGCTTAAAAAACAAAAACAAAAACTCAAATACTTTTAATGCAGATTGGTATATTTTAACGGTTAACAAAAACTTTGTTAAGCTTTTTTATTGAGAAATTTATAGAGAGAAGTAAAGACATTTCTAGGGATTACTTCTTCATTCTACATAGTATGGGTTTCCCTTGAATATCATAATTACTATTTAAATTTAAATGGTTAGCAAAAAAATTTTTTTTTTTCAAATTTTTCTTTATGATGAGAAAAAGTGACAAAAATATGACAAAAATTATAATTTCGATCTAAAAGTCTTTATTAAGTTCATCAGACATTTTTTTCAAATTGGTTCTATATGATTTTGTTAATATACCTTTAAAAAAAAAATGTTAAATCCCTAAAATTATATTTAGGTTACCTAAGATGATCCTTAGAATAAAATTTTAAACACAAAAAGTAGATGGTTTTACTTATTTTCTCTGAATAGAAACCTCCAAAAAAGTTGAAGGGTACTAAGTTTCAAAGGTTAAGTACATAAAAACTGTACTGAGTCAATTAAATCATTTTATGTGCATGTATAAAAATTAGAACCGTAAAGTTGAAAAAGTTGTATAAAAATAATTTTATTGCTTAAAATTAAATTGAAAATAATTTAATAATTTCCCCCCCCCC